>CAUYRT010071148.1:0-31297 GCA_963574885.1 Lepilemur ruficaudatus
CTTGTGTCACCTCACTTTGAATAATGGGTTCAAGCTTAATCCAGGATAATATAAGCGGTGCTAGCTCACTGTCATTTCTTAAAATTGAGTAATATTCCATTGTAAACATATACCAAATTTTAACAATCCACTCATGAATTGACGGGCACTTGGGTTGTTTCCACGACTTAGCAATAGTGAATTGTGCTGCACCCGAATGTTTATGGCAGCACGTTTCAGTGATTTCTGTAGCCCACTTGGCCTTGCATAGATTTAGCTCACCATAGTCATAGACAGACATGGCTCTTTCAATGGGGGCTTCCTAACATAATTTTGTATAAATCCTGATTAAGGAATCTAATCAAATCACCAAACTAAAGATAGCCATGAATCTAGTCCTTTACAGAAGTTCCCCCAATTCTTCCCCAATTCTCATCATGTGTGCTACTTTCTATAGTGTTACACATGACTCTCTAAAATACTGGAGTAGGAATCAGGAGAAACTAGCTCTAATTTCAGCTTGACTATGGAGAAGGTAAGAGCACACTGGTATGCCATTTAAACGTTCACAACTGCAGTTTCATCGTCTTAAGAAATAGGTTACTAATACTCTCCTCTGAATCTTAAAGAACTCATACATATCTTTGGCAGATTTCCTGAGACCCAGAAAGGGATCTAGGTCTCAGTAGTTCTTCTCTAGCCCAATAAGGTGTGGTCATTCATTTATTCAATGAACATTTGTTGCTCACTTCATACATTCCAGTACTTGAGGATAAAAAATGAGCCTTCCTTGAAGTCTCACAGTCTACTAAGGGAGTCGTCACATTAAGGTATATATGTTTTAGTGTTATAGCAGAATTGCATGCACAGTACTTCTCTAGAACATTGGAGAGCCACCATTTATTAAACCTAGACATGCTTAAGTACACTAGTTCAGTTTTTCATATACTTTAATATCCGAACTAGAGAGTTTTTGTGAGTGAAGTGTAGCACTACTGATACGTCCTTCAGGACAATAGGCAAAAACAAAAACTGCCTTGAGCAAGAGGGATAACTGGCTGTAATAACGTTATTTTCCGTAGTCCTCAGAGCAACCCCATGATGTAGGTGTCATTGATACCATTTTACAAATGAGAAAACACTGGAAAGTGAGTCCATGAATGATATATAGAATCATTGATTCTATAAATTGATTGATTTATGATATGAAACAGAAGGAGGCATTTTCCAAGTGGGTCTGTGGATTTTGGAGCAAAAGGATTAGCATAAACAAAAGTATATCCAGGGGGAAATTCATCATGTACTTAATTCAGTGTGACTTGAACTTGTAGGAGGCGAGATATGGAAGGGAATGGCTTGGCTAGGGATGACGCTGAAAATGTGGAATTTTATATTTCACTGTGGCTGCCATTCATGGTGTTGTTTCATCATGGGCTCTGGTCTAGTTCCTGAAATCAGGTCTGGTGAAGGAGCTTGTTGTCTTCATTAACACTTGACCTCACAGAGTTAAATACACATGCGCCAACACGACTGCTTCCACAGCCTCTCCTGTGGCTGCACAGTTTGTAGTGCATGTAGCTGTTTAAAGCAGTGCCGCCCAAAACATTTCTTATTACTTGTTTCTTTACACAAATATTCTTTAAGTGCCTGTCATGAGCTTATTGTTGTGATGGGAAAAACCCGGATGCATCTTATACAGTGCCTTCCTTCAAAACATTTACACGTGATTATAATACTCACATACACACAACCATAAGTTACAAATTGAGGGATTTTGCTCTTCAGAAGAGAGGGTTTTCTACCAGCCCAGTAGATTGGAGAAAGAGGAATTTCTGAGGAATGACATGTAAGCTGGTCTTTAAAGGAAGAGAAGAGTTTGGACATCCTGCATCATGAAGTTGAGACTGTCGAAGAAGAATGAAGTAGAGGATGTGGAAGTAGTGGATGAGGAAGAGCAGGGAGAAATAATACGAAAGAGATGGTTTAGAAAGAAATTCTGAAATACCGAGAAAAGGACTTTGGTGATTTTATAGCTCTTATTTTAGGGAACAGGGCTATCTAATGGGATAGTTTGGGAATCTGAGACCCTAATAATTTCAGGTATCCTCTCCAACTTAGAGATTGAAGCCAGGGACTTCAGACTAAATTCTTCCCTTGGGATAAAACCAGACATGGGGCTAAACGCCAGAGTTTTATGCAAGTCCTATTAAGAAAAGCACGCCGTCTGTGCCTCTAAACCTGATTCGCGTAGCCAGAGTCTGCTCAGATTTATAATACCAGCCTAACGGCTATGTTGCTGTACTTGTTTCCTGGAAGTTTGCTCTGCTAATGGATATGTGACAGAAATATCTGCTCCCCAAGTGATAATCTCCCACATACTTAAATTGGTGCCAGATCAGTGTGTTACATTTCAGCTTCATCACCAAACTCTCCCACTGGGTGCTCAGCCCAAAAGGCCCATGGACACACCCCATTATTTGCAGCCCCTTTGCCCATATTTACTGTTTTCTCCCTCTGGTATTCCCTACCTCATTTCCTTCTTTCTTTAATTTCTGGTCTGTGATTTAAAGACAACTCAAATGCTCCCTTCTCCTTAAAGCCTATCCTTGTCTCCCAAGAGGATGTGCTGTCTTTTTAGGATGAGTTACCAAAGCACTTTGCAATCTTTTTTTTTTTTTTCTTTTTTTGGCACTTGTTATTTTTTCCTGTGATATGGAGTATTTGCATTTCTCTTATTTCTCTATAGGTGTAAATTCCATGTGGTCAGGTATGTATATATGATATTGTCCACCAGGTCTTAAGCACAGATTGTTTAGAAAATTCTCACCTGATGTCATAAAGCTGGAGAGTAGAGGAAGCAGAATTCAATCTCAGTTTTATCTTATTCTGACATCTCTGCTCTTAACCATTTCTGCATCAGTTTTTGCCTTCAGAGCCCCCTAGTACGTGATTATTAACACTTTGTTGATTTAAGGAAACATAAATTCATATGATTTTGCAGCCTGTTATAGAGAACATAATTGGCATGTTTACCATTGTTTGATTTTATTACTGGAAAAGTTTTTTTAATATATGAAAGAGAAGTCAGGCCTTTTCAAACATAAAGAATTTATTGATCTCTTATTTGGGCAAACTAATAGGACAGATAAGGTATAAAAATAGTCCTAGGTTTATTGATGAAGAGACTGAGGTTCAGAGACATTACAGCATTTACTTAAGACAATAACTGGTGGAACTGGGACTAAGACCAAGATAATCCAACTTTTATCCATTTTTATCGTGTCATTTGAGTTTATCTCAATACCTCTACTAACAACTACATGGAAAATAAAACATTTAGTTCCCTTTATTATATCACATTGATAGCAAAATTATATATACTTAAGATATAACTGAAGGAAAAATAGAGGGAATTAATGTTTTTTCAGCATTTTTATGTGGCAGATACTTTATAGAGATTGCGGCATACCCTTTGAAAATGCTAAAAGGTGAGCATTATTATTCCCATTGGTGGATGAAGAAATCAAGGCTTAGAGAGATAAGTAAATTGCCCAAAATCACATAGCTAAAAATAAGCAGAACCTATGTGAGGAATCCTTCCTAAGTAGTCGAAAACATGAATGTTTGTCAGCAATTATTGGAAAGTGCAGCCTTGGATCCATTTTTCATTCTATCACTTAACTTTGATAAGTCTGTTGAGGCATCTGAGATTTAGTTTTATCCGTTTTAAAATGAGGACAGTGCCTATCTCTGATGATTGCTGTAAAACCTTAATGAGATTTAAAGTTCTTTTCTTATCGAGTGACTACAAGAAACAAGAATAAAACGTAATCCTTCAGCAACAAGGTCACTGATTAGAAATTTAGAAATGGAATTCAAAGATCTTTCTCATTCTAAGGCAACTGCTTTTTCAATTATTTTAGTTAATGGGATAGGAAAGTCCTACTTTTTAAAATTTCACACAGCATATATGATTTACACATTTAAGCATAAAGAAAGAAAGAGAAAAATACACCTCTGGACTGTTTCTGGACTGTCAAATCTGCATGTGTCCATTAGCCGCAGGCTGTTCTTTCTATGTACGTGACACCAATGGAATTTTGGAAATTCATGATACAGCTGAGTAATTTTATACCAGGTGAGTTCCAACTCAGATGTAAAGACACCCACAGGAAGCCTAGTAAATCCTGGATCTATTATCCCTAAAACTACTAGGTGCCTTTCATGGTAAATATGGCGGCTCTTCACTTCAGGGCAACCATTATGTTTCCCTGGCTTTTAACTACATTGCACTGGAGGAAGGGTTGACATAGAGAAATTAATCAGTATTTAATTAATCAGAAATTTATCAGTATTTAAAACTGATATTGAGATGAAATTTCAGCACATCTAAGAAAAAGTTAGCTTTTCCCAGATTTCAATCTGCTACTTTTACTTGCTGCTGCTACCTGGCATTCTTGTTTTTAATTGAAGATCTGTAGCCTTCTGAACATATAAAGAGGAATTATATCCTCTTCTGTTGTCAGTCATTGATACATGAGCATTAATGAGACTGTTGTTTGTTTGTTTGTTTTCTTTTGAGACAGGGTTTCCATCTATTGCCCAGGGTGCAGTGCACTGGCATCATAATAGTTTGCTGCAACCTCAAACTCCTGGGCTCATATGATCCTCCTGCTTCAGCCCCCTGAGTAGCTAGGACTACAGGCAGCATGGCTATTCGCAGCTAATTTTCTGTTTTTTTGTAGAGACAGAGTCTCATTATGTTGCTCAGGCTTGTCTTGAACTCCTGGCCTCAAGCAATCCTCCTGCCTCGAGCTTCCCAAAGTGCTAGGATTATAGGCATGAGCCACCGTGTCCAGCCAATGAGACTGTTCTTTGGTAAGGGCTTGGACAAGCTGGTGGAAGGAACGGAGACTCACCGCACCTGAGGAAAGACTAGGTTCTGATTATAATTAGAAGAGAGAAAAAAATTTTAGATGGGAGCAGGTAAACCCTAAATTTGCAGACGTTACAATCTTGCTAAAATTAGCCTTGCGAATTATTTCAAACTATGTCTTTCTTAGAGTTCTAGGGTTTCTTTCAGGGCTGAAAGGAAGCCAATATATGAACTTGACAAAACTTAGATTGCCCATCCCTTTTTAATGTTAGGCAGAGAAGATCGAATGGATCCAGTAAAACCAACCTCTTCACTAAAGGGAAAACTGAGGACAGACAAAATGGGTCCCATCAATGCTCACACAACTCATTAGCAGCAGAGCCTAGCCCCCAGTTCTTCTTGAACTTTGCACAGTTGCCAGTTTTGTTTTATGTGGCAACATATTCGGAGAGATGATAGAGTAATTGCAAAAATACCTCTTTGTTGTTAAATGTTTTTTATGTTTACACCCTTCAGAATCTGGCACATACCTAGCAGTTGTAAGTTTGTACCAAATATATGAATGAGTGGATCTCAGACAGAGTTAAGTCATCCCCCATATCAGCCTCTTTCCCCATGTTTTTAACTACATTTTCTCTGATTTCTTTTCAGAGTAGAAACGTTTTTAACATTTGAACTTGGCATTCCTCATGACAATGAAAAAAAAATTGCTTTAGAGTGATTGACTATTTCTTTCCCCTATCAATTCCTGCCCCAAATTCTAATCAATATTTAATTTCCAATCAATATGTAAACAAGCTTTAAATAAATACAAAGCTAGTGCATCTTGCTCAGTGTCTTTCAAAAATATTAATTGAATTTATATTCCTTACAGATTGTAGAGTTGAGGATTACAGAAAATCCTTCAGAATTTAAGATTCACCAAGCAAGGAGATGGCACCTTGCATAGTATTTATTGGAAAGTTATTTGCATCTTTTATCTCCTGCCATCATCCTTTTGCCACTATGATTTACTTGTGGTAAAAACAGGTTTTCATTTTTTAAAATTATTGAGATTTTTTCCCAATTAGTTTTTGGAAAGCAGCTTTTACATCCTTATTCCGCAAACTGTAGATCAAGGGATTCAACGTGGGGATGATTACAGTATAAAACACAGAAGCCCACTTGTCTTGGTCCAGGGAGTAGCTGGAGGTTGGCCGCAGGTACATAAACATGACTGTGCCATAGAAAAGGGTAACACCAATCAGGTGAGACCCACAGGTGGAGAAAGCCTTTAGACGGCCTTCACCTGAGCGTATTCTGATGATTGCAATGAGAATGAAGGCATAGGAGATGAAGATGATGAGTATGGTGCTGAATTCAATGAAGCCGCACAGACTAAAGAGCAAGATCTCACTGATGTAGGTGTCTGAACAAGAGAGGGCCAACAGTGGTGGAATTTCACAGAAGAAATGGTTGATGATATTGGAACCACAGTAACTCAGGCTGAAGGTGAGGGAAGTGTGAGCTATTAAACTCACTAGACCAGCCAGGTAAGAGCCAAGCATGAGAACCAAGCAGACCCGCCTGGACATGAGGGTGCTGTAGTGGAGGGGCCGGCAGATGGCCACGAAACGATCATAGGCCATGGCAGCCAGGACATAGCACTCGGCGTCCACAAAACCTACAAAGAAAGCAAACTGGGTGGCGCAGCTGGAGAAGGAGATAACTTTGTGCTTTGTTAGGAAGTCAGCCAGCATCCTGGGGGCAATGGCTGTGGAGTAGCCCAGGTCGACAAAGGAGAGGTTGCAGAGGAAAAAGTACATGGGTGTGTGAAGCTGAGTGTCTGTTATAATCAGGATAATCATACCCACATTCCCCACAACATTGACCAGGTAGACAACGAGGAAGACCGCAAAGAAGATGATCTGCAGCTGAGGGTCCTGCGTGATGCCCATAAAGATAAACTCAGTCACCACTGAGTGGTTTTCTTTATCCATTGCTCCAGTTGTATGTGTACTTGGGTTTGGTTTACTGATGAGTGTAGTAAATTCACTGTTGCTGAAAATATTCACACTAAAGATAAGCAATCATATGCCAGAGATGTTGTAAAAAATAGATATATTTCTACAATAAATGAAGGCTTTGTTTGGGGGTGATTCTTAAAAGTCCTCCCACTAATTAGAGTCTATGACCAATAGTATAACTGCTCTGCTCGTGCCCAGTTCCAACAGGAGAAGACGTTAGCTTCTTGGGAATGGCAAGTTCCACTTCTTCAATGACCTTGGTGATCTGAAGTTACTTATCACAGGGTGCCAGATGTTTGGCCTGGTCTGTACAATTATGCATCACATCAATTAGTAAAGAAAAGCAGTTTTGAGAGTTCCTTCATTCTCTCTAAAACAGAGCAAATATAAATGAAGATAAACATTAATTTTCATTGCAGGTGGGCATAGATAAGAAAATGAATGACCCAAGGATCTGAAAGCATAACACATCACATACACATACAGAAAGTAAAATATTTAGAACAGGTGAGAAAGATAAGAAAAGGCAGTATAAAATAACTTTTTAAAAGCCAGAAGTTATTATTTAGTTATTATTTACTATATGCCATAACTTATTGAGTGCTTTAAATGTGTTACATAATTTCATCCTCACAACTCTATAAAGTAGGTACCATTGCCACTTCCATCTTATATCTGAAAAGAACATGGCTAGATATTAAATAACCTTAGCAAAGTCAGCAGCAAGTAAATAACAGCACGGTCTGCTTGACCCTGGAGTCCATTTTACTTTATTGCCTCTTGGTGTATATGTGATCTGATGGAGTTTAAATCTCCATTTTTGTACCTGCCCTTTTTTTCTTGTTCTGTCCATCATGGAGGGGCACAGAATTAGTCCTTTGGTTTACCTTACCTTAAGAAGCATTTGGTGTGAGACATGGAGCATAATCAGGATGAAGACGCAGCTGTGTACTTTGGGCAGTTTTATTCCGTAACCAGAAGCTAGTGCATAGTTCAGATCAGAGTTAAGATTCAAAGATCCCTCACTCAACGGGAATAGAGAAAGTATTGTCCAACTCAGTGGTCACATAGGAGCATGCTTTTGTTAGGTTTTTATCTCTTTTGTTGGATGAATATCTGATCAATTGCAGAATTTTAAGAAGGCAGTGGGTAAAACTCAATCAAACCAAGCTAAAACAAAATACAAAGTAATTTAGAAGTAAGCAGCTGAGTAGTACTCTGTGGTACACATATACCACATTTGACTGCTCCACTAAAAATATGGTGACCTAGCACCTCTTCCATTATCCTGAATAGAGCTGAAAACCCATTCTACCAAGTGAAGTATCACAAGAATGGAAAAATAAGCACCACATGTACTAACCATCAAGTTGATATTAACTGATCAACACTTCAGTGCACATATAGTAATAACATTTATCTGGTGTTGGGCACATGGGAGGGAGGAGAAGGGGATGGTTATATACACACCTAATGGGTGCGGTGACACTGTCTGGGGGATGGACACTCTTGAAGCTCTGACTCGGACGGGGCAAAGGCAATATGTGTAAGCTGAACATTTGTACCCCTGTAATATGCTGAAATAAAAAATTTAAAAAAAGAAAAGAAAAAAAAGAGAGAGAAGTAGCATCCTCTACCTAAACCTAAAGGGAAAAAAACAGACTATATCTTCTTTAATTCATTTACTGCTCAAAAAATAAGAGACAGAAGAGTAGCAATATGTGTCTTTCATGTGGTTGTGGACATCAATAAGGTTATCCTAAATATCACGATTAAAAAATGATGGAAAACGTTCCTTCATCTTTCTTTATTTTTATTTCAGCATATTATGGGGGTACAAATGTTTAGGTTACATGTGCTTCCTTTCCCTTTTTCCCCCCTTCATCTTTCAATTTCCACATAGAATATAATCAACCACAATGAAAAGGGTCTCTAATAATATGATATATTGTCTCAACAGTTAATAGTTTGTAGTTATATCTATTCCTGTTCAACACATGATTAATATGCTATGTATGTGTGAATCATTTTATATATTATGTCTATTAGAAAACAGAGAATAAAAAGACTAGATTGGAAAAAATTATTTGAAAACATATATATAAAAACACAAAGAAATTGTACCCAAAATATATAAAGAAATTTTAAAACTCAGTAATAAGAAATCAAATAGTCCAATAAGAGTAGCCAGAGATTTCAAGATACTTACCAAATAAGATATATGAATAGCAAATAAATGCATGAAAAATCCTCAAATATTCGTATTAAGGAAGCACAAATTAAAACTACATTGAAATATTACTATTAGATACTAAAATTTAATATTTATTAAAATGGTGAAAATTTTAAAACACTGACCATACTAAGTGTTGAAAAGGAAGTGGAGGAATTAAAACTTCCATTATTGTTGGGAGGCATGAAAAATAGTACAGCCACTTTGGAAGTTTCCTACAAAATCAAACATATACATACTACATTTATGCTCCAGCGATTTAAAAAAAAATCCCGGACACAACCTAAATGCCCATCCATGGGTGACAGGATAAATAGGTTGTGGTATGTCCATAAAATGGAATATCTCTCAACAATTAAAAAAAAAACAGATTATTGATACATGTATTAATAACATGATGGATGGATTTCAATATAATTAGTCCGAGAGAAAAAAGTGAGATAAAAAGAGTGTATCTTCCATGATTCCATTGGTAAAAATCTAGAAAATGCAGGATAATTGATGCTGACAGAAAGCAGATCACTGATTGCCTAGGTAGAGGTGTGTGAGGAGGAGCAGGAGGAGGGGAGTACTGAGAGGCAAGAGGAAGCATCTGGGGGTGATGGATTCGTTTATTCTCTTGATGATGATGATGGTTCAAGGGTGTATACATACATTCAAACATAGAATTTTATACTGTAAATATATTCAAATCATTGTATGTCAGTTATACCTCAATAAAGCTGTTAAAAATAGAAGTACTTGCTCCTATTCAGCTCAGCTAATTCTCACTACATGTGAATTCAGACATCACTTCATAGGTTAGGTTGATGAGGAAACAAAACCGTGGGCTGAGAGGATTTGCAAAGTCACGCTGTGAGTTAGTTGCAGAATTAATCGTTGAATTGGGAACTATCAATTTCCCATAGAGTGTGGTGTTCATTTCCCCCTGCTGTTTCATATAGGAATTTGAAATTTCCCATCAGGAAAAACGAAAGCAAAACAAAACAAAAAAGGGAGTGATCAATCATTTGTCAGTGTGTTTATCCACCTTAGCAAGAGAGAAAATAATCCTATTGTTGATAATGGAAGGGCTCATTGGCTGACTTTATAATTTTATAGATGAGGAAACAGATCCAGACATCAGTCATTGAAATGCAGAGTGACACCAGACTGCAGTGTTTAGAGGAGTAGGAGATACCTTGAAGAACACAGCTCCAGCCATGAGCGCTCTAATCTGCAGCTGGGTATGTGCCAATCAATTAATTTCACTCAACTGGAAAATGTGATCAGAAAATTATTCTCGCCTCCTTTTTAGATTCCAGGCAATGTATGGGAAGGTGCTTCACTAATCATCGATCACCCTGCCTGTTCTCTTTTATGCTGGATGGACAAATCCAGGCTTTACCATTTACTACTAATAATTCCCAGCACAATACTCATCTTCTCAGAGTCATAATGTTTCATCTGTTAATTGTAGTTAATAATGCCTACCTTAATAACTTTCTGTAAAAATTGGTTAGAATATATACAAAGTGCCAAATTCAGTGACTGTCATGTGCTAAGTGCTTAATGATTTGGTCATTGAGTTTAAGTATAGACATTTCAGTTCAGTAGATGAGTGTGCATTTGAAACTCCTAGAAAAAAAGTTCAGTGCTGATTCCATAGAGACTATGTATCATGAACTGCCTTAACCTTTAGGGAGACATGATTTTAATTCTATAGTACTTCCATCAAGCGATAAATCACACAGAGTAATATTCAAAATCAGGGCTTGACTAAGACAAAAGGAAAGAAAACGTCTATGCTTTTTTTGTGAGTCTCATGTAGCTAAATTGCAGCCCATCTGACTTGAAGAAATGGTAGAATATTGAGTAAATAAGCATATTCCTTTGTTAACAATAAACAAATATTTAATGATACACCAGCGAAAGTTTTATCTTAAGGAAGTAAATACAGGAAAATATATTTTAGATTTCTATGTATCACCTATTTTTCAAGCTTATAGGAAAAGAATACTGGAGTAAAGTTCTGGAGATCCTGGTTATAGTCCTAAGTCTTTTTTTTCTCACTAATTAATACTTTGATCTTGGTGAATTGCCACATTAGCTGTAGCTTCCTTATCTGAGAAACAGGTGGGATGGAGAATGCAAATTCTATAGAACCTTCCATTTCTAGAAATTTCTAAATTTAGACTTATAATGAGATACCTAAAAGCCAAAAAGATGACCTATGTCTCGTTTTAAAATATTAAAATGACATGAACCTGATGCCACGAAGAACCCACACTCAAAGGAACACTGAGTAGTATAATACTCTACCCCAATATGTTACATCAATTTCTAAATACTGACCCGTGACCTCACCTGTTTTCTATCTTTTGGTGACATGTTCCTCTTCTTTGATGGGTTGTATTGAACACATATTTTGAAAAGAACTCACAGATGATGAATTACTCCTGTAGTTCTCTGAGCCACTTACTCATGCCACCCTTGCTCCTCTGTGCAGAAAGTATTTAAGAGTCAGAGTCACAAACAACTCCCAGAAGAGGTTATGCTGAAATGCTTTCTTCACTCACAGAAGATTCAAAGATTTGATAAATTATAATCCTCTCTAAGGAATTTCACTCTCTCTTCCTTCAACTTAATGATGAAAGAAAGAAACACAAGGGGATTTTCTAAGGACACTCTAGAGATGACTGAATCAGTCACAAGCATTGCATGAGCTATTTTGTGTAGCCCCAAAGTGCATATGTGATGTGATTTTGGGGGATAATTGATAAATATCTTTTTGTTGATGCCTTAAAGTTCTTTTAAAGAGGATGAAATGTTTCATGTTCTATGGAGTGGTATTAATGTGTTGCTATCATTGTTAAAGAAAAAAAAGGTATTTATATTTAATAACAAATAGAAAGAGGCACAAGGAAACTTTGGGAGATGTCGAATAAGTCTATTGCCCCAGTCATGGGAGGCTAACACCTACGGGATTACAGGCGCTGGTGCACTGGGTGTACTGGGGCACCAACCTTTTCCCCTAGCCAGCAATTTTCACACCAAAAGCAGTAGGCTCCACCCCTGGAGGTAGTAAGAGACAAGAAAAGCAACTTTGCCTGTGTGACTAGTGTGAATCCACCGGGCCTTGGCATAGATCAATAGTTGACAGCCCAGTGACTTTGCTTGTCAGACTGGTTTAGGTTGTCCAGTAGGATCATAACTCTGGGGCTGGATTTCCACATCCAGTCGGCTGCCAACAGTGGGGTCCATGGTCAGGGCAGAAAAATTCCAGCAAGAGGCCACAATAGGTGCACCAAGTAACCATTCCCATCAGGAGCAACCTCCCAAGTGTGGTACAAGAACCCTGAATAGCATATTAGTGGCTCCCCCTAGTGGCAGATCAAGCAACCACAGAAGCATACACATCCAGGCTGGTAGGCAGCAGCAGCGATCTGCCTTGCTCCTCCTGAAAAGCACCTACTGGAGCAGAGCCTAAACAGGGTGTGTTATTTCCAGATGAAAACGGAAAGGTGGGAAGCAACAGCTGATCCAGATGGGAAGGTGTCAGGGAAAGATCTCTGGAATTATGAAGAATCAAATGGAAAACACACCCCCAAAGGGGAACACTGGTTCTCTAGCAATGGACATTAACCAAATTCCAAACACTGAAATGACAGAAGAATTTTCAACATGGATTGCAAGAAAGCTAGGTGATATGCAAGAAAAAAAAATGGATAACTAACATAAAGAAACCACAAAAAAATCAAAGACTTGGAAGAAAAATTCACTAAAGAAATTGAAATATTATAGAAAAATCAAACCAAAGTGGAAATGAAGAATTTTTTCAAGGAACTACAAAACACAGTGAAAAGCCTCAAGAACAGCATAGATCAAACAAAAGAAAGAATCTCAGGGATTGAAGATAACACCTTCCAATTAAATAAGTCAGTCACAGAGATAGAGCAGAGAAATAAAAGAGCAAAGCCTACAAGAAATGTGAGATTATGTGAAGAAGCCTAATGTGAGAGTTATGATCATTTATGAGGGTGATGAAGAAAATACACAAGGGTTGGATAAGCTATTTGAAGACATAATAGAGAGAATTTCCCAGGCCATGCCAAAAATCTAGTTATTGAGGTACAAGAAGCTCAAAGGACTCCTGGGAGATTCATTGCAAACAGGAAGACACCACAACATGCAGTCATCAGAATGACAAAAATATCCACTAAAGAGGCACTCCTACAAGCTGTAAGGTGAAAGAAACAAATAACATACAAAGGAAAGCCCATCTGAGTAATACCAGACTTCTCAACTGAAAGCTTACAAACAAGAAAAGACTGGGGTCTCATTCTCTCTCTTCTCAAACAAAATAATGCCCAGCCTAGAATATTTTACCCTGTAAAACTAAGTTTTGTATATGAAGGAGAAATAAAAACATTTTCAGATAGGCAAAGACTGAGGGAATTTACCAAGACAAGACCAGCCCTCCAAGAAGTACTCAGAACAGTGTTACACACGGACCAGCACAATAAACACTCATGAATGTAAAAATCAGTCAAAAGCTAAAAGTCAAAGGACATGTACCACAATGTCTCAAGAGAGAAAAGAAAGCAACAAAGTTAAACTCAACAGGATGAACAGAAATTTGCCCTACCTCTCATTTCTCTCAATAAATGTGAATGGCTTGAACTGCCCACTAAAGAGACTTAGTCTGGGCAAACTGATAAATACACAAACCAAGTATCTGCTGTCTTCAGGAAATTCATCTAACCTTCAAGGATGCATTCAGACTCAAGGTGAAGGGGTGAAAATCAATATTTCAAGCAAACAAAAGTCAAAAGAAGGCTGGTGTGGCAATTTTTATTTCAGATAACTTAGTCATTAAGTCAACAAAAGTGATGAAAGACAAAGAGTGTCACTGTATAATGATGAAGAGTACAGTTCAGCAAGAAAACATAACGATACTAAATATGTGTGCACCCAACTTAGGTACACCAAGATTCATAAAGCAAACTCTACTTGATCTAAACAAAATGATAAACAGCAACAGCACAATGGCCAGAGATTCCAACACCCCTCTGATAGCACAGGACATATCCTCCAAACAGAAAATTAACAAAGAAATAATGGACTTAAACAGAATTCTAGAACATAAGGGCCTGACTGACATTCACAGAGCATTCTACCAAAAAACCAATGAATATATGTTTTTCTCATCAGCCCATGGGACATTCTGTAAGATTGACCATATCATAGGTCACAAAGCATGTCTCAAAAAATTTTTAAAAAGTAGAAATCATACCATGCATCTTCACAGATCACAGTGGAATAAAATTAGAAATCAACCCCAACAGAAACTTTCATCTCTACACAAAGTCATGGAAACTAAACAACCTCTACTGAATGATTATTTCATAAATGAGGAAAACAAGATGGAAATCAAAAGTTTATTTGAACTAAATGACAAAGGAGACACAAGTTATCAAATTCTGTGGGGCACAGCTAAAGCAGTCCTGAGAGGAAAATTTATTTCCATAAATGCCTACATCCAAAATACAGAAAGATCACAAATAGACAATCTAATGAATCATCTCAAAGAACTGGAAAAAGATGAACAGATCAACCCCAAACCCAGCAGAAGAAGTGAAATTAATAAGATCAAAGCAGAATGAAATGAAATTGACAACAAAAATCTATGTAGAAGATTAATAAAACAAAACATTAGTTCTTTGAAAAAATAAACAAAATTGACATGCCTTTGGCTAGAATAATGAAAAGCAGAAAAGAAAGAAGTCTAATAAGCCCCATCAGGAATGAAAAAGGAGAAATTACAACTGATGCCACAGAGATACAAAATATCATCTATGAATACTACAAAAACCTTTATTCATATAAACTGGAAAATTTGAAAGAAATGGACAAAATCCCTAGGCTCAATCAGAAAGAAATAGAATTCCTGAACATACCCCAATATCAAGTACTGAAATTGAAACATCAATAAAAAACATTCCTAAGAAGAAAAGTCCTGGATCAGAGGATTTCACAATGCATTTTAGCAGACCTACAAAGAAGAACTGGTGGCTATCCTGAAGAAATTATTCCAAAACATCGAGAAGGAAGGAATCCTCCCCAACATACGAAGCCAACATAACCCTGATGCCAAAAGGAAAGGACACAACAAGAAAACTACAGACCAATATCTCTAATGAATATAGATGCAAAAATTCTCAACAAAATCCTAGCAAACCTAATTCAGGTGCTTATCAAAAAAAAATAATCCATCATGACCAATTAGGCTTCATAGCAGAGATGCAGAGATGGTTGAATATACCCAAATCTATAAATGTAATTCACCATATAAATGGATGCCAAAACAAAAACCATAGGATCCTCTCAATAGACACAGAAAAGACATTTGACAAAATTGAACACCCTTTTATGGTAAGAATGCTTAACAAAATAGGCATAGATGGGGCTTACCTAAAAATGATACAAGCCATATATGACAAATCCACAGCCAACATCATGCTAAATGGGGAAAAATTGAAAGCTTTCCCACTTATAACTGGAACTAGACAAAGCTGACCTCTATCACTGCTTCTATTCAACATAGTGTTGGAAGTCCTAGCCAGAGCAATGAAGAGAAGGAAATCAAGGACATCCAAATTAAGGCAGAAGAGGTCAAATTATCTCTCTTTGATGATGATATGATCTTATACCTAGAAAACCCCAAAGATTCTGCCATGAGGCTACTGGAATTGATAAACAAATTCAGCAAAGTCTCAGGTTACAAAATCAATGTACAGAAATCGATAGCATTCCTACACACCAACAACAGTCAAACTGAGAACCGAATCAAAGACTCAACACCCTTCACAATAGCAACAAAGAAAATACAGTACTATTGAGGAAAGATGATTGAGGAATTAATGAGATGTGGCTCATAGGATTATTATTTTATTGTATTGCCCACTATTGCTATATTAAAGACAGAATTGATTTCAGGAGTTTTTTGCAGGGTTTTGCCCTGAAGGAATATGTGAACTCGTTAGTTTGCATATCAAGGTATCAAGGGCTGCCTGACCTTGGGAGGGCTCTCAAAACTCCAGTAGCTGCATGTATCAGGCTTCTCAAATCTCAGATCTGTGATGCCTCCCTGATCTTGAAAGACAAGACAGGTATATGCATGACATCACAGGATGAGAGCTGGAAAAAAGAAGATTGACTGGTTCACTATCACAGATATTTTCAAGGATCCTACATGCAAGATGCTCTACCCATACAGTGAAATAATATAATTTCCATGGTTCTTATAGGCATAAATTCATTCTGTAACTCTAGAAGTCTCAGATTCACTTGAAGGGCTGTGTCACATTAGAGTTTAGAGCAGGGGAGGGGTCAGCAAATGTTTTCTACAAAGTGCCCATTAGTAAATATTTCAGTTTTCTCACAACAAACCAATTCTGGTGTTGCAGCTTGCAGGCAGTCTCAAACAACATGCAAATCAATGATCATGGCTTTGCTCCAATAGAACTTTATTTACAAAACCAAGCAGTAACCTGGATTTGGCCTCCAGAGTACAGTTGACTGACCCTGGGATTAGACTAAAGTCTTGATAATCCAACTGCTTAGGTTTTAAAATATGCTTCAACCACTTAGTTGTGTGACCTTATATAAGTTATTAAAAGTTATCATCTCTAAAGTAAGAATAATCATACTTCTTATGATTAAATAATACCTTCTGTAGGTAAATGCAAAGCATTTGATGGTGCCTGTCCCCAGCCCATACTCTTTAAGGGTGAGTCATTATCACTTGAGGTAACCAGATTCTAAATCAGTGTGGTTTGAAGGATTCTCCCTTTACCATTATCTGAGTGCTGAGCCAATCCCAATTCTTGTCTATGCTCATTTTCATTGATATGTGGCTCATCAGGGTAACAAATGTAAAGCAGGTATTTTCAAGATAACTTTTGGGGGAATAAAAGGAGCAAGTGAGGACTCTCCGGGGTTTTTAGTAGCAAGCGCATCACTGGGCTTGCATAACCCCTGGAACACCTGGCTGAGCACTGGAGAATCAAAGGCTCCAGTAAAATGGTGGTCATTCTTTTTCTTCTTTCAAAGTTCTTTATAGCCTTTATAACCAGAGATGACACATGAAGGATTCATCCACATGACCTGCCCTGCTGCCAGACATCTAGAGCTGTGCTTCTTAAGTTTTCTGTAGCTCTGGTGCAAAGATCACAAATATCAAGAGAACTCCAGGCATATGCAAAGTGGTTGGCAGCCTGGGTTTGCACCAGATAGAGTGGGTTGAAGTTCTGATTTGGCACTGGCCTTAGCCTTAACTTGCTCTTACATACCTTTGGGCATTTCATTTGATCTCTTTGAACTTCAATTCCTGCAGCAGAGAAATGAAGGTGATCAAATAAGATAATACATATAAATCCTTTAACAACGTGCCTGAAGCATAGTAGCTACCATTATCTTTACAATTATTTAGGATTGAAAATGATAATACAACAGAATGAGGGAGGAATACACTGGAAAGTTGTAGAGGGCTATTCAGCAAAAGGCATAGTCTGAGGTCACTTTTCTTCTTGGAATATCTCTAGTCATAAAAGAACTTTAACATATTCCTGCCCTGTCTTTACTTTTGGCAGAAATTATGAAGGGTGTCAATATATTATGCTTTTAAAGGACTTGGGCATCCCCTGAAATGCTTCCCTGGGAATCAAGCCAGTGGGGAAAAATGGAGATCGGGATAACACTTCTTGTAGGAAGCTTGCCTTGTTCAACTATTTCAACTTTTTTTTTTCACATTTGTTTGAAAACACCTCAGTTCTAGGCAATGGGGCATGGTGTCATCATCTTCTGCTAAAGACAAATAGCTCTGATAAGGAAGGTAAGAGGGCCACCTGGGTTATGGTGATAAGAGAATATTCTTACTTGACCAAATATATGAACAATAGGGTTCCGAAGATTCCACAGAAAGGGCAAAATGTGACAAAATGTCAGATATAAAAGCTGCTAACTCAGGAGATGTCTTGCAGAGAAAAGCATTTGAAAGTTAGATGCCCTGAACATAACTTCATTTCCTCTTCATTGACCTGAGGTCTCTTCAGGTACTAGCTAAATCTTATGCCCTGCTGCTCAAGGAAGCTATGTCTGGAGGCGTCCAAGTATTTTCATTTTCTCTCTTCTGGCTGATCTGGATTCAGAGAATGAGCCAAGTTACTCACCCCCTAGTCTCTTGTAAGGTGTATCATGCGGAAGGATTTCAGTTTTAAATGTGCAGGTATGAGGAGGGGGAGTGCAACTGGAAAGAAACAAAAAACATGGCGAATAAATGAGCAGAATGTGACCCCAGTGCAAGTCAGTAGGAGTGTTATCTCCTTATCATGCCACTCCTGTAGTGCTGGCCCTGGGAAGGGATGTGAGTCCACATCCCGGACTCCACTGGACTTTCCAAGTTTAGGAAGCTGAACCAAGAATTTGGTCAGCAGCTCTAGGTTCTAGCTCCATCACAGAGGCTAGAGAAGCTTTGAAGATTTGAGTCATTTTTGATGGAGGCATCTCCAAAGAGCTTTTGCTCTGAACTTTCAAATATATTCAAGGACTTTGGGATCCTTCAGTTTCCCAAATTCCTTTGGATGGGGCCCTGTCACAATATGTGGGGGTGGCAGAATGAAGAAGATGTGGTCATTTCCTGATCAAAGAGTTATTTACCTGCATCTCCCCCAGCACCATTGAGGCTGCCCAGATCTCACAGGAGTCTTATGGAGACACTTTGGCTGTCAACAAAGACTCTCTCCCTGGCCAAACTCTAGTTCAGATCCTCTGAGCCCTCTTCTCCTGGACAGGGTCTCCATGTTGTCATATGAGGATGGCAAATTCTCAGCACAAATTATTTCATACACTCTCATACTAAGAAATTTGAATAAACACTAGCAAAGTTTCTAAAAGCTCAGTGTCCACTCTCCAGGAAGACTCCAGCCCCCTTAAGTTTCTGCCTGAAAGAGCTCGATGCTGCCAAAAGTGTTTACTGTTTATCTCAGCCTAGACCTAACTATAGGCACCCGATCTCCTTTTCTTAGAGCATTTACTTTAGAAAACTTCCAATTATAAATCCTTCCTCTCTTGGTTTGAGATATATCTTCTATAGCCCAGAAATGTCTTTCTTTTTTTCCCCTCTTATATATTTCATTTCATTTCATTTTATTATTTCAGTATATTACAATGGTACATATGTTTTGGTTATATGGGTTGCTTTTAGAACGCTTGGGTCAGGGGTATAACTCTGCCCAACTCTCAGACAATGCTTATTGTAACCTTAATGTCAGATTGCCCGTCTCCTTACCCCACCTCTCTGGCTCATTTCAGAGGGAGTTTTACTTCCCTCTGTGCTCATTAGTGGCCATCCATAAGTTCCAATTTAATAGTGAGTATATGTGGTGTGTGTTTTTCCATTCGTTAGGTACTTCACTTAGGATAATAGTCTCCAATTCCATCCAAATTGTTGTAAAAGACATTAAGTCATCCCTTGTCAAGGCTGGTATACATATACCACATTTATGCATATGCCTCTTTGATACACATATATTGCATTTTATTAATCCAATCATGAATTGACAGGCATTTGGCTCGATTCCACATCTTGGGAGGCCTAGAGGTGGAGAGAACAACAAGGTCAGTGCAATAGTTTCGGGTAAGAGGTAAGGAGGATGTAAGAGTGATGGGGGAGGCGGGGAGGGAGAGGAGAGGTGCTGACACCTCCTCACCTCTTCATCCAATCACGGGCATCATTCCTCAAGTCTTTTGTTGAAATTCCAAGAAGTAGTATTTCTAGTGGAAGCACCGGTTGGTAGAATCATAGTTATTAAAGGTTTACTTTGTCCCTTTCGAGCTTCCACTGAGGCCAATGGAGAATTTAATACCCTGAGAAAATTTCACAGATTTCAATCTCGTTGTCTCATAAGATGGGTGGAGATTATAGAGAGTACGACATTTTGCTGAAGTCCTTTGTAACTGCTGTGTCTTTCTGCTCTCACTATTTAGTCCCTCACACTTTCCCTCATGTTGGGTGTCTTTTGAAAGTTTTGTACTTCAGTTTCCTTATCCGCAAAATGAGAATTACAGCAGTATCTACCTCCCAGTATTGTTGAGAGGGTAAAATGTGTTCATACATGAAACATGGTTAGAACAGTGCCTGGTATGCAGTATATGCTTATTATGCTATTGTTACTCTATACCTAGAAATAGATCAAAGGGTAGACATACCACTGGATTGAAGTTCTAGCTGGACCATTGAAGACCGTAAGTAACTCCTAATACTAAGAATATCACAACAAGAAGGGTCTAACCTCCACACATACACACACACACATGAATTACACACATGTGATAAAATTAGTTCATATTGCTACTTCCAAATGCAAATTTTAAACTTACAAAGTTTTTTTTATCTTATTTATTCTTTTGTCTTTTTCCTTTCATGATGAAAATTTAATTCCTAATAACATTGAAATAATCACTTATTTATAATACATATTTGTTTTCAAGTTAAATTTTGATCTAGATCTAGCATTGCTTTTTAAATAATGTAAAACATTTCCATGTTTCCCCAGTCAAAATTTTACCATAGAGACATGTAGAGAAGCCTATCTATGTTCCTTTTCTCTTTACTCTATAACTTCTCTCAGTCTATAGGTAGCTTTTTTATATTTTTTCTGTTCATATACACATTATTTACTTGTGAAGTGTAAGTAAGTAATGCATACATGTATACACATTTTTGACTTTTTTTACATAATAGTCAGTATTTCTACCATACTGCACTTTGATTATTTTTACGTCACATATTCTAGCGCTCACTCTATTTCAGCATATAAAGATGATCCTTTCATTTCTCCAGGTGCATGACGATCCATTGTGTAGATGTACTATGGTCTATTTATCAAGTATCTGTTAATAGACATTTGAGTTTGTTTTGGTCTCTTGCTATTAGGAAAAAAAAATGCAATGATAAATAGCTTAGTGCATATGCTTCTTCTATTTTGGCCATTATGGCACTGGGGTAGATTTCTAGAAGAAGTATTGTTGGTTGCAAGAGAAATTTAATATGCAGTTTTGCTAAATGCTGCCAAATCTCCTCAAGCAATGTTTGAGTGTTTGTTTCCTTCTGGACTTTCCAGTGAAGTTTGTAGTCAAAAGTTTGGATTTCTTATCTAAATTTGCCTGTGATCTATCAATCATCTATCATCTATCTCTATTTTTGCTGATCTAAAAGTTGGAAAATGTTCTCTGAAGCTAGTGGTAATTTATGTTTTTTAATTAGAAATTATATTGTTTCAGTTATAAAATTTTTTGTCTCTCAATTCCAAATCCACCCATCCTTGCCCTGCTTTGATCATACTGTTCCCAGACACTATCAATAAGCCCTACTGGGTGATTTCTTGCTTACCAGCCCTGGCCAGCCAATGTCTCTGCCACGTAGTGGGCCACAGCTACACCTAGCACAACCATATGCAAAGGGACTTTAAAGGTGTGAGGCTTCATCCACCTTTGTCCCTACTGTGGGTGTTCTGCCTCAGCCCCAGAGTAATAGCCGCTCTCTGTCTCTTCTTGTATACTGTAGAATTTTCTTGATCACTTGATAGTTAATTCACTGTTACGAGGTAGTAATCATTTATATTAAATTTTACCTGTTAAAATTACTGTGTGGATTTCTGTCTTCTGATTGTGTCTTTACTGATACAAAAATTGAACATCTTTTTATATATTCAAGGGACATTTGTGTTTCTATTTTTATCAAAGTTGGCATCTAGACACTCTATCTTTCTACTCCTAATATCTTTAATTCACTCTTACTCCCAGCAACCAACATCATCTAGACTACCTTACACACTACTCCAAAGCTTGCATACATTGCCCAGAGGACACCAAATAAGCAATTAGTCATAAGGATGTTTTTCACAAACTCTTTATTACTCTTGAACTGCAATAACACAAAATGGTTAGCAATGCACATTCTGGAGTAAGGAAAAACTGTTCAAACCCCATTTCTGATCTGTATTAACTATTTGGATAATTGTTTTTTTCAAGGCCCATCTTACTTACTGTGATGGAGAATGTGTACATTGGAAAACACCTGTGTATAGGAGGGCATTGACAAGCAGTACATGCACGGTAAACATGAATTGGTATTATCACTGTGCACCAGTTCCTTCTACTTATGACCAGGAAGAGGACTGGCTGAACAGGTTCTCACCATTATTCTTAGTTCATATTAATGTATTAGCTCTTCTAGAATGGAAGTCACATTTGTATTAGTCATCACTGCCTCTATTAGTGGCCTGATAAATGCCTGTTGCTTGGGTTATTGGGCTTTAGAGTTCCAAGGTTCTGCATGAAATGCTCACTGCAGCTTAACCGTTGTATGTGATTCATACTTTATGGTACCAAGATCAAAATCCTGCATCCAGTGTGAATTCTCAGACTGCTCCGTGGATATCACATTTTTTCCTAACTTCTGGTTGGTTCTCATCCTGGTGTCAGGGAGATTAGCATCATCTGGTGTCTCTTTGATGATACTCGAGTTAGGATCAGAAGTGAGTTCTCTTTTCTTTCTGAAGCTCTTGATGGCCTGAGGCTGTCCTACCACCTATCCTGTCCAGAACCTAATTACTCCTTTGTTATCTGGAAATATAGTTCTACCACTCTCTTATTACCTAAGTTCCTGAAATTCTTTGTACCTTACTGCTGCTCCTTGTGCCGGTGCGATCTCTCTTCCAACCTCTATCCACCTTTAATTGCACGAACCTTAATTTCATTTAATTTATCAATTTGTTCCCATATAAAAACTAATTTGTACTTAAGTGAAAGTTATTTATTTATGTATTAAATAAATCTTCATTGTTTGCCACTCTGCATTGATAGGAGCTTAATGTGTTTTCCCTCCAAGGTAACAGTATAAAAAGGCAGAGGGTTAAGACTCAACCAAAACAGTGTGAATGTTTCTTGTCTGAATTCCTGGACATAAAACATCTTTTAAATCTTTGTGTCACCCAGCATTTAGTGCAAATTACATTGATTAAATAGTACTGAGAGACAGATTAATTATAGTGTCTT
Organism: Lepilemur ruficaudatus; assembly: GCA_963574885.1. Lineage (NCBI taxonomy): Eukaryota > Metazoa > Chordata > Mammalia > Primates > Lepilemuridae > Lepilemur > Lepilemur ruficaudatus. The sequence goes on from CAUYRT010071148.1 coordinate 23,195, forward strand.
CTCAAGGTATCATAAATAGTGCAAATGATACATATATTGACACAGATATTGATCAACTTTTTGTAGAAACTGTGTCTCTTATACAGAAGATATGGAAGATATACTTGGGCAATTGGGCATCTCATAAGTCTCCAACTAGGCTATATAGGCTGATAACTTTTTCTTACTCCAGACACTAAGGAAGAGTGTCAGGGTGAGGAAAACTTATTTATTGATTATATGTATTGGATGTAGCAATTCACATTCATTAATTTGCTTTGTCTCCATAGTCACCCTATAAGGGAGGCATCAGAAATGAAAAAGCTGAGGCACAGAGATTTAGTGAAATTCACAAGGTCACACAATCAGTGAGCTGCAGAGTTAGGATTGCAAGACAAGAGAGTCCTGTTCTCTCTACCTCCGTGTCTCCTTCACTCAACTCTATCATCATCATCCAGGTAGTCTAACTTCTCATATGAACACCTGATAGAAGGTGGGGCCAGATGCAGAGCTAATCTGCCATTTTGTGAATTCTTTATATTCTCCATAGGGGACCAGATCTCTAGCTGTCAGGGGAGATAGAAGGATATGTAATGGTGGTTGGTAATATGGACCTCAAAATTTATTCTCTGCTGGGACTAGGTGTCCCAAGGGTAAAGGAGAAAAAATACGAAAGAGACCTGCAATTTCCTTAATGTCACAGGGGGAAAGCAAGTAGATTACAATGAGGTAACATGAGGAATACAATCCCTAGATACCAAAGAACAAAAAATCATTCCACTTAAAATAAGTTAGGATGCTTACTCCAGTCTGTTCTGAAGACTACAATTGGAAATAACTGCAAATGATGTTACAATTGCACTGCAGCAATATACTCTAGATTTTGAAATGTATTTTATCCTGATATAACACAGTGAAATATTTGCCTGTAAGGAAAAGTAAAAGAAGGAAAGCCTCAATCTCTGCTGAATACAGAGGATTCTCTTATCACAGGGAAGCTAAAACGGTTTCAGTTTTCCTGCTTCTATAAAGGATGTTCTCTAAAGACCATTCCAACTATTCTTCCTGCTCAACTTGGGAGAATTACAGTGAGTGCTTTTGCTAAGAAAAAAGATTTAAGATTTTCTTTTCGTGTGTTTGTTTGCTTTTTTCCTTTGGTGAATTTAGGCATCGGACAGGAGCAAGCAAAGCAATCAAATAGAGGTTGAATAGTTATAAAAGGTAAGGAAAAAATATAAAGAGTTCTGTCCATTTAGTTTACTGACCTGATGAAATATTCACAATCTAGTTAATTTCATCAATCACTCATTGACCCAAAGTTGCAAAAGCAACTGAGTGGCTAAGAAAGTATGTTAAACCAATGCTACCTCCATTTTTTTTTAAATTCCAAAATTTCTGTCATTAGATGGAATATAAGCAGTGATAAATAATATGATTTTAAGGCCCTTTTAAATACCAGAAATATCTCAGGAAATTTAAGTATCATTTAACTCTTAGGAATTGAAAATCCAGATCAAGAATCTCTAGGCTACAAGGTTGACTGAAAAATCTAAGCAGACTGAGGGGAAATATTGCAGAAAAGCAGGAAATGTATTTTCCAGAATAGAAGGGGAGACAGAAGCATGTAATTCACAGTGTGAGATGTAAAAAAAAAAAAAAAAAGTATTTTTTTTATCTTGCAAGTTAATATATGTGAATTCTAAAAAAGACAGTTTTCAGCAGCTGTAATTATATGTTCTCTTATGGAGGTACATGGCTGACTTTAATGCAGTTAAATGTACTCAAAAGTATTACTAAAACTCTGAGAATCACGGTACCAAGTGCTCTGTATTAGTGCTCACATTTGTTATTGACAACGGCTATTCTAAATGATGTCAAATGTTAAGAGAATGATAGTTATGTTGGCTGGTTTAAATTTAGACTCCATTAGCCTAACTTTGTGACTTTGGCAAGTTAACCTTTTGTACCTCACATTTCCTATCTGCAAAAAAGGGACAATAAACTGTCCATCACATAGGATTTAAATAAAATTATATAGGCAACACACTTAACACAGTGTTTGTAGAACATAGGAAATCCTCAACAGATTTTAGTATATTTCAACACTTGTCATTTTTCACCCATCATTGTTTACTTTGTATGTTTAACCCCTCTGAGGCGTTTATTCTTTTCACTATTTCTGCTAGAATAATACTCTTAGGGAAACTTTCTGTTTGGGGATCATAGAACAAAAAGATCCATTCCTTCTTTCTCATTCTTTCTGGAGATGCTGTTCTATGAAGTTCAAACAGCAAGTTTACTTCAAGAAAGAGGACTTAGGTTGTATATCTGTGCCAGTAAAATACAGAGAAAAGAAATGTGATGTTGAAGAACAGCAAACGATTCGGCATCAAGAGACCTATATTCTAGCCCAGGAGTCACCACTGATTACCTAAGAAACTCTTACACTTTTCTTACAAAAGAGAATCTTATTAATACTCTCGGGATATTGCTTCTCTCTTTCTCTGATTTGTGGTCAGGTTCCCATATGATAACGGATGCAATGACGTGTGAACCTGTTATACAGGAGTTTCTATACAATGTCAGCTTTCATTGTTGATTAGGATGTTGAACGCTTATCTCAGTGACAGCACGGTAGAGCTGGGTATAAATAGGTACTTCTGTGTGTGGCAGTGTCTGTGAGCATGCAACCAGCCCTGCTCACTCTCCTCTGCTTCCCAGCTGTGTTTAGGACCTTCCTTACTCCAGTGTTAGCAAAGGTACTGGGTAACTTCGACCTCATGTTTTAATTTTAGGGAGTGTCAAATAACTTCGTTCTGTTAATCATAAAGGATTAACTTCTGCCTTACCTTCTGAGCTATATTTTGACAGCTAGCCTATTGAAATTTACTCTTTTATTCAATAATCTGAAGTCACGGAAGGGGCGAGGTGTTTGAGAGGGAGGGGAGGAGCATTCCACTGTGCCGCGGCTAAGCGTCAACTTGGAGATCTGGTCTGGGCATCGACTCTGAGTTTTCTTGTTTTTCTTCTACTTTGCTTACCCTATATTTGATTTCATTATACTTTGCGAGGGGTGAATCTTTTTTCCATTGTGATTACTTGCTATTAAATTATCCCCCGGGGTCAGGATAGTGGCTGAAAACTTCCACTTGTCACTTCTGATGTTTTCTGGTTCTCGTGTGAGCCTGTGAATCTGAGTGTGAGGGATTTTCACTGCCTTGGCTAGTTCTGTCATCTTCATCAGGGGTGACTACTGATTTTTACAGTATGATTCTCTAAATATGAGAGTCAATTATTGGAAATTCTCAAAATTTAACTGATCCTTTTTTTTTCTTTGTAGATGTTAATTCTGGGAAATTGGGGCAGGGTTTGAATTGTACTGGCTGCATGGGGATATCCTTCATTCCTTTCCCTAGCCATACATTTTTAAAGGTTTTCCCCTCACCACCCCAAGAGATTCAGCTATTTTCCTGTCTGCTACTGTTAATTAATTTTGTTAACTTTCAGTATTTTAAATTCGTTCCATCAGTACTGAGTTAATTCTGTCAACTTTCTCCAGTTGTGTCTGGAGGGTATGTTCATGTATCAGTTCTAATTATTTATCATAAATAATTAAGAAAGTCATATCTTAGTAATAAGTTATTTTAATTATCCAATAAAAAGTTAATGCCAAAAGTGACTGTAGTTAATGTATACTAAATCACTTGCCTCGGGTTCATTAGTTAGTAGGCAGCACACCTAGTACTCAGATACAAGTCTTTTGATTTGACACCAAGTCCAGGTTACTTTTTACTATGCCTTTCATTTTTCACTCCTATGTTAGAATTTTTATGTTTCATTAAAATATATTTATAGCTCCATTGTGTATTCATCTGACCAAATTGGATGTTCCATCTTCTCTCTTATTGCAGCTCAAATGATCAGACACATGAAAGAAGTCCGAGGCAGAAATCAGACAGAAGTGGCAGAGTTTATCCTCTTAGGACTTTCAGACAATCCAAATATACAAGGTGTCCTCTTTGCATTGTTTCTGTCCATCTATTTGGCCACCATGGTGGGTAATTTGGGGATGATCGCATTGATTAAGATCGATCCCTGTCTCCACACCCCCATGTACTTCTTTCTCAGCAGCCTCTCTTTTGTTGATGCCTCTTACTCTTCTTCTGTCACTCCCAAGATGCTTGTGAACCTCATGGCTGAGAATAAGGCCATTTCTTTTAAAGGATGTGCTGCCCAGTTCTACTTCTTTGGCTCCTTTCTGGGGACTGAATGCTTCCTGTTGGCCATGATGGCATATGACCGCTATGCAGCCATATGGAACCCCCTGCGATACCCAGTTCTTATGTCTGGAAGGATTTGCTTCTTGCTAGTAGCTACCTCATTTTTAGCAGGCTTTGGAAATGCAGCCATACACACAGGGATGACTTTCAGATTGTCCTTTTGCAGGTCTAACAGGATCAACCACTTCTACTGTGACACCCCACCCCTGCTCAAACTGTCTTGCTCTGATACCCACATCAATGGCATTGTGATCATGGCTTTCTCCAGTTTTAATGTCATAAGCTGTGTTACAATTGTCCTCATTTCCTACCTGTGTATCCTCGTTGCCATCTTGAAGATGCCTTCATCAGAGGGCAGGCATAAAGCCTTCTCCACCTGTGCCTCCCACCTCATGGCTGTCACCATATTCTTTGGGACAATTCTCTTCATGTACTTGCGCCCTACATCTAGCTACTCTATGGAGCAAGACAAGGTTGTCTCTGTCTTTTATACAGTAATAATCCCCATGCTAAATCCCCTCATCTACAGCTTGAAAAATAAGGATGTGAAAGAAGCCTTAAAGAAGGCCTTACAGAAACATGTACTGTGAATCCTATTGTCTGTCATCTTGTTACATAAAAGAAAATACAGTTTCATATGAATTGTGTTTGATTGCTTAAGCTCTTTCTCTTCACTAAAGCAGATGATTTAAAATGAAGCATACTTCTTAATCTACTAGCAGCTTAAATATGTATACAAGGACCCATCTACTGAATCAGTACAGTGGATGAAGGTGGTGTCTGATAAAGGTATCAAAACACTTGGAATTGACTAACCTGGGCTTAAGTTTCAATTTCAACATTTAGATTATCTCAAGCTCAGTTTTGTTATATATACATTGGTGTCTTTGTTTCGGCAAGCAAACACTGAGGCAGATATTTGCATGCAGGAAGTTTATTGGAGAGTGTTCTTAGAAACAATCCCTGTGTTGTGAGGGAAGCAGGATTACACAGAATAAATTGAATTATAATGAATTTGCAACAGAAGACTCAGTCAATCCCACATGGTGCTCTAGAGCAGATGTGGCCCCTCACAGATATTCCAAATTGAAGAAAAAGGGTCAGTTTTGGATATGGGCTACTCACTGGGAGGGGGCATTATTTGAACAAGGCAATTCCTGCTAGCAGGGGGCATTCCAGGAGTGAAACTCAGCTGTCAACTGCCAGCTGGCAATACAACTGTAAACGGCGGAAATGAATACTTAAATTTTGAGTGGCAAATCTGGATACTGGCCACAGCATCTATAATAAAAAAAAATGCTACTCCACTTACCTGGATATCAAGAGTACCAAATTAGATACCCGGAAGAGTCTTATCAGGTATTATAAAATTACGTGAACCACAGCAATAATGGGGGGATATTTTACTGACTTTTGAGTTAATTGGAATATTTTGATAGTGGTAATCAATGTATTTTAATTTTTCATCTCTACTCCTCCCAAGACTTCACATAGTTCCCAATGAACGTTTGACAAATTAAATTACATATGTATTGCTTGTTGTAGTGGGTGGGACACTATCAATATTGGAGTAATGAGACAACAGCCTTCTTTGATGACATGGTATTTTCAAGGAGGCATAAATAATGAATTGGAATCAAGTAAATGTCTAGTCCCTATTTTTTTCTTTCCACCAGCCACTGTAGCTCACGAAGGAGAACATCAGTATTCTGCATGCTCCAATTGACACCACCTCATCCCTGAAGAATTTATTAGAGACCACAAAGGAGAATTTATCACATCCTGGCCACCTTCAACAATCCTCTCATATTCCCATAACTTCTACTTTCAACTGTTAACCAAGGTTTCTCTCAAGGGCACCCAAAACTGTATCATGACTTATGTCTTCCTTCAATTTTCTTTTTTATTCTAGTTCTTCTACTATAATATTTATCCTTTAACTTTTTCTTAATCACCAATGTAAGGAAAGTAGCCCATTATCATTATTCATCACTGTTCTTATGACCCCATTTTCTTGTTGCACCGCTGAGATTCCATGGTCCATCATATAATGGCACACTGTCAATCACCCTCAATTCCAAGGTTACACTGTCCTACTCAACTCATCTGACTAAATACCTACTTAGTTAAACTTAATTTTTTCTGTGCTGTGTCCTCCACTTAAACTGCTTAGTGCAATTACAGAAAATCCCTCAGCGCTCTGTCTGTTGCTGATTCATTGCCTCGTACTTCATCCTCCAAAAATAATCAATAATGTATGATTATCTTTACTACCTCTGAATCTTTATACATATACTCTGCCTTCCCTCCTGTCATAATGGATAATGTGTCTCTTCTTCTATCTAAGACCAGCTTTTTCACATGTTTGGAGCTTTCCATGGACTTACTTCTGAAATTATATCTCTACCCTCCCAAGAATTAGTTGCTCAAACTCTATTGTAACATCCTCATTTGTTTGTAAGCATTGTCTAGTATCCACCTTCTTAACAATTTTCTTGGCTGAAGTCCTATCCAGTCAACAACTTATTAACTTATCTCTACTCCATTAACAATTAATCTTTTCAAAACAACTACCTTTACTCATTGCTAATATCCCATTTACTCCGTAACACGTTCCAGTTGTATTTCTGCAGCATCTCTGTATTGAACCTAATCTTGTCAAGGCCACATGTCGCTTCAGTGCTACTGGATCAAAGGTCACTTTTCTGTCTTCCTTTTACTTGATATCTCAGGGGGACTTGACACAGTGAATTCCTCCACCTTGATACACCCTTTTCTATGCTTCTGTATCATCTAATTCTTCTGTTTTTCCTTCTTATTCCGTTCCTACGTCTTCCCAGTTAGCTATTATGTCTCACCCTCCTTCTCAGGCCTCTAATTCCTGGAGCAAGAGTCTTAAGCCTTAGTATTTGGCTCTCCATATGCAGCCAATTCTTAGGTAATCTAAGAAGCGTGCAGCGTGCCGATTGCCAAGGAGTGTGTGATGTCAGTTTGTGTGATGGTCAGGATTTAGACAAGTAATTTTCCCACGAGCCTGGGTAAAACCTCTGTGGGCCCATATCTGCATGGAGAAAACCTGTGAGTATTTGCCCTGACCCTCCATTCACTACTTAAAACTCTTCATCTAACAGTTTTTCCTCCCTGTCCTTTTCTCGTTTTTCTTCTTGTCTTTTTTTCCCCCTTAATTCAAGTTTCCTTTATATTGGAAACAAAGAAAAGAGAAAAAAGATAAACTAGCTAACTTACTGCATATTCTAATTGAATCAATTGTTAAAAAAAATTCTGTATGGAACCAAACTTGAACTATATCCAGGATATGTCTGAATTTAAAATCAAGAGACATCCAAAAATTTGGCAAAATCTGTTTCTAAATCAAGAATGGATATCTCCCATTAAGAAGATAATCTGTTTTGTTTAAAGAAAATTAGTGAAACATATCCCAGGGTCAAGAAAACATGTAAAATATTATGTTCTTTGTTGAAATCAAAACAGATAATTGTTTTACATTCAAGATAAGTAGACATAAAAATTCACCAAGCCATCTGAAATTAGAGATATGTGTTTCTTTTGAGAAGATAATCAGCTTTCACTAAAGGAAACTATGTAACACATTACATGAATGTAAATCATTTTCTTATTCAGGAAATATATTTTAAATTGTTTCACTTTGCTCTTGAGTGTAGCTAAGAGATGCTCAATATCGATGACCTAGGAAGTAAAAGGGAGAACTTATCTGCTAACTAATCAAGTAGAAATAAATTCTCAAGTAGGACTAAACACATGACCCTGCTTAATCATAAACAGTTGACTTCTGTTGTTGTGTTTCCTATCAATCATCACTTCC
>CAUYRT010071149.1:0-72981 GCA_963574885.1 Lepilemur ruficaudatus
TAGTCCCAGCTACTCGGGAGGCTGAGGCAGGAGGATCGCCTGAGCCCAGGAGTTTGAGGTTGCTGTGAGCTAGGCTGACACCACGGCACTCTAGCCCGGGCAACAGAGTGAGACTCTGTCTCAAAAAAAAAAAAAAAAAAAGAATGCTTCGGTGAAATGGTAGATACTATAAGAGTGGCTGACATATATTTAGAAGTAAAAGGATTTAGCAGAATGACTGTGAGAATTAGGAGAAAGAAAAAATGACATACATGTCAAGTATAAGATTGCAATTACTGATTTAGGCCCGCTATTTGGGGGCCTCTGAAGTTGATACTGCTTCCATTGGTCAGTTTATTTCACATATAGGTTACTCTTGCATTCAAATACAAAATTATGTTATTCATGAAAGACTGCTCCCTTAGATATTAAGACAATAAGCTGGTCATGTCTTTTGGGGGCAAATTTGCCAGAGGCTGTGTGGCAAGGGCTAATTCACTTGATTTGTTGGATAACCTGATTTATCAATCATTTATCAAGTACCTGCCATGTGTTCTCCAGTTGTGTTGGGCAGTGGAGCTACACAGATAAATAGGACTCTGTCCTTGAAGAACTTACAAAATATATAAGCAAATAGAAATTCTACAATATGTGATAAATGTAATCAAAGAAGCACATGTAATACGAAGGACAATGAGCACAGAGACTGGAGTGGTCTTTGGCTTGGATGCAGGGTAGCATCAAAAAACCCCCAGTGGAGGGACATTTATGCTGCATCTTGAGGTAGGTGTGAGGTATTCTCCATGTCACACGGGGAGGAAAGGCATCTGGGTGAATGCACTGCAAGGCTCAAGAGTAGAATTGAATTTGGAGAGACCAAATAGACCAGTGTAGGTATGTGGTAGAGTGGACGTGTGGTCAGAACACTGGGAAATGAAGCTCGCAGGTAGGCTGTGGTCAGACAGTTGCCATACGCAGTGGGATTAGGACTTACTTGGGTGCAGGTATCAGAAACTCAGTTTGAACCAGCCTACAAGGGAGAATTTATTATGAGGTGTCTGACTTGTCTCACTGGACTCCAGGACAAGGATGTGACTGGACCCAAGAGCTGGGATTGAACACTCAACTTCCTGCCTCTGGGCTCAGCTTTTCTGCACATCTTCATTCTCTTTTATAACTGGGTTTTTCCATTTTTCTGGTTAAGTGGCAGAAGATGTAGCCACTGACTGCTTCTGAACTTTGAAACAAACTGATCATCAGTCCCAAGTTGAAATTTCTAGGATGGACTGTTAATTGGCCTGGCTAATCAGATGCCCACTCAAGGCCAATAGCCACAACAGATAAAATAGGCAATAGAACTAATAATGAGGAGCCGAGAAGTAATGAAATGCCTTCTTACACTCTGTTAATTCTATGGAATGAATAACCAACAATTCAACCAAAAATTGAATTGTTTTAGTAATTTAAAGAATGTTTTGAGACTTTAAGAAAAATATACAAAATCTTCTTTAATTAAATTGTTTAAAAGAATAAGAAAAGTTCTTCTCATCACAAGCAACCAGTGCCATGAATTTGTTCTGTTTCTTCACATAACATATCCTAGAGATGAATTCATGTTAAAATACATAAACTTTATCATTACTCTTTAGGCCTCATGGGATTCCTTTAGTTGGCCATTATTTAGACAGCTCCTCTACTGATGAACATTTAGGTTGTTTCCAATCTTTTGTTATTGCAAGCATTACTGAAATGAATGTCCTTTTACGTAAGTCATCTTTCAAATGTGTGAATATATCCAAAGGGCAAATTCCTATAGATGACATTGCTAGAAAAGAGGTATGTGCAATTTGGATTTCTAATCGTCCTCCTCAGAGGTTGCACCAGCAAGCAAAAGAGTGCTTGTTTCCTCACACACTCCCCAACATATTCTATGTATTATCAAAGTTTCTGATGTTTGCAAATCAATAGGTGAAAAATCGTATCCCAGTGTTGTTTTAATTTGCATTTCTCTTATGAATAGGGTTGTGCGCATCTTTTTATATTTAATAGCCATTTGTATTTCCTTTTCTGTTGAATTGTGTGTTTTATATCCTTTGTCAGTTTTTTCCCCCTTTTGATTTGTAGGGATACTGTATATAGTGGGGAAGTTAGCCCTTTTTGTGATATGAGTTTTAACTCATTTTTTCTAATGTGTCCTTTGCTAATTGGCATTGCTTATATAATGGTTTTTGGCATGAAAATAATTTTAATGTAGTGGAAACTTAGCAGTCTTTTCCATGACTTTAGTTTTGTGTCATAATTAGAAAGACTAATCTTGTTCTGAGATAATATAAGAATTTTCATATGGTTTCTTGTAGTACTTTTAGGGTTTCTTCCTTTTTTTCCCCATGTATAAATCTGTGATCTATCTAAATTTTATTTCAGTGAGGGTATGAGATATGGATCCAACTTTTTTTTTTTCAGGTGGCACCTACTCCACCTGACACCATATTTTGAATCCTTTCTCCTTGAATTTAAGATTGCAATTTGATCATTTCCTAAATTCTCTATGTATTTTGGCTTACTTTTGTATTTTCTATGCTATCCTATTAATCTCCTATTCATGTGCCACATGTTTTAATAATTACAGTTTATTATTTTAACATCTGGTGGGCTTAATTCCCAGTTTCTGCTCCCCTTTTCTAAGATTTTTATTGTCTTTGTTTATTTTTTCATTGGAACTTTAAAATCAGTGTAAGATCTAAAGTCCAATATAAAAAAATCCCGTTAGTGTTTTCATCAGGTCCATTTTTAAGTCTGAGATTAACTGAAAGAGAGTCAATTATCTTTATGCTGCTGAGAATTTGTTCCATTGTTCTTTTGTATCCCTCAGGAGCATTTTAGATATTTTTTTAATACAGATATTGCTCATTTCTTGGGAGGGTTGTTTTTGATATTTTATCTTTTTGTTGCCCTCTTAATGCAACAAATTAATGTTGGGATATTAAGTGTTCTGAGAGTGTATCTCAAAACTATTCTACACATGTGGTCAAGATAGATTGAACCACTCTCCAGCTTTAAACAACTAGAATTTTGGACAAAATATATGAAACACCAGTTTTTAGACATGGGACAAAAGGCAGCTCTGGACTTGTTCAGAAAGAAGGTAAAAGAAATGAGGTGAGTTCCATGATTGCATGAGCTTATTTCCTGGGAGGTAGTTTTCAGGCTGTAGTGCAGGAAGGCAGAAACTCGACAGAACCCTGGTAAGTCTTGTTGAGTTGCAAAGACCAAGATTGGAGTTTTGGGAACCCAAGGGCAGAGTAGTAGAGAGGAGGGAGCTGTACAGAGAGGGAGCACCAGAGAATTACAGAAACATCCCAAGTCTTTGGCTGAATATTGATTTATATGTGTAGGAAGGAATCCATCCAAGGCTCAGACAAGAACCACCAGAAAGGAGTGAAGAATAACATCCAGATCTTACTCAGTGCTGGGAATAGTTCGCATTCCCACCAATCAGAGTGGAAAGACCTTGTAATACCTGCCACATCATCCTCAGAAGGGTATCACCTTAACAGTGGGGCTAATTTAGGACCTGCCCTAACAAAACCAAAAAAGCAAGCCTTGTAAGAGCCTAATTCCAAGTACCTATCTGTGCCAGAACAAAAATCCAATGCTATTTATAAGGATATAATGTAATCCAATGTAATACTCAACAATATAAAATTCAAAATGCCCAGCATCTAATAAAGAATTACCAACCATGCAATGAAGCAGGAAAATACGACCTCCAACTAGAAAACATAATTAATAGAAAGATACTCAGAAGTGCTAGAGATGATGGAACTCACAGACGAGGATGCTAGAGCAGTTATAAATATGCTCCGTATGTTTAAGAAAGAAAGGCATGCATGATAAGGAGAGAAATGGAAAATATAAGAGAGAACCTAATGGAATTTCTACAGTGCTAAAATGAAATGATCTATCAAGCCATGAAAAGAAATGCATATTACTAAGTCAAAGAAGCCAATCTGAAAAGGCTATATACTATATGATTCCAACTATACAACATTCTAGAAAAGGCAAAACTATGGAGACAGTGAAAAATCAGTGGTTGCCAGGGTAAGTGGCATGAATGGGCGGAGCACAGAGGATTTCTAGAGCAACAGCCCGTTCCGTATGATGCTATGACGGTGGATACATTACATGCCATCGTATGTTTGTCAAAACTCAGCGATGTGTATCACCAAGAGTGAGCCCTAATGTAAACTGTGTGCTTTTGAGGATTATGATATGTCAGTGTAGGTTCATCAAATGTAATTCACATACGCAGTGGGGGAGGCTGCGTGGGGGGGCAGGGGCTATGTGGGAACTCTGTGCTTTCTGTTCAACTTTGCTGTGAACTTAAACCTGCACTAAAAATAAAGTCTATTTTTAAAAAACCGTGTGTCAGAGACTGCAGGTTGCCAACCCAATTTCTCTCTGCCCTCTTGTATTAGTTTCCTGGGGCTGCTATAACAAAGTGCCACAAATTGGGTGGCAGAAACGACAGAGGTTTATTGTTCTGTAGTTCTCGAAGGTGGAGGTGTCAGCAGAAGTGGTTTCTCACACAGCCGTGAGGGCTGTGAGAGAGAATCTGTTTGGTGCCTCTCCTGGCTTCCCAGACTCAGGCATTCCTTCCCCTGTAGCTGGGGTTCTCCCTGTGTCTTCACATTGTCTTCACTTGACACGTGTGCTTCTGTGTCCTCATTTCCTCGTCTTATAAGGACACCAGGACTACTGGGCTGGGGCCCAGCCTGCTAACCTCACTGTAGCTTGATTACCTCTATAAAGACCCTATCTCCAAATAAAGTCACATTCTGAGGTGCTGGGGGCTAGGATTCCAACGTGTCTTTTTGGGGGGGACACAATTCAGCCCATAACACCTCTCTGCCTCCCTTTTTACTAACAGAACCCTGGTTTTGTTTGGCATGGCCATGTACGCCTCTAAACCATTTCCCAGCCTCCCTGACAGCTGGGTATGGCCATATGTCACAGCTCTGGCGGAAGAGCAGATAGTTGCCAGGGATTTCCAGGGAAATTTTGCTTTCCTGTGAGGAGAACTGTCCTTTCCTCCTGTCCTGCCTCCTTTTCTGTCCCTGCCTGGCACATGGGAGGGAGGCTGGAGTTGGTATGGATGCCTTGTCTTTAATAAATGATCTGGAGAATAACGTCCCACAGCCACTACACCAGCTCGGGCTGCTTACCTCACGACTTCTGGTGAGAAGAATCATCCCCACTGCTGGGGGGATTTGGGCACATGTAGCTGAACTCAATCCCACCCAGGAGAACACTTAGGGTGAAATGTGAAGGAGACTTGAGGACATTGAGATTAAAGCTTGTGAGCAAAGATTGCACTATTCCGCTCTGGGGACTGCCAGTGTGCACAGGAAGCTGACTTGGCATCCACATGCTGCCTGGGTGCACAGGTCCTTCATGGGAGGAACTTTCTGGGAGAGCCTGAGCGAGTGCCATTCTATCATCCTCTAAACCTGCCCCAAGAAAAAGCACCTTTTTAGGGACTTAGTGAAAATGTGTAAGCCTTGCAGACATCAGTCCTGCGCAACATCCTAGGAGTGGCAGAGCAACAAAAGAGAAGGAACCTGGGTCCCAGATGCTGTGCAGCTGCCACCATAGCCCCAGACAGCTATGCCTGGGCTACCAAGTATCAAGTAGAAAGACTTCTATCTTGGCCGGGCACGGTGGCTCACTCCTGTAATCCTAGCACTCTGGGAGGCCGGGGCAGGAGGATCGCTTGAGCTCATTAGTTCGAGACCAGCCTGAGCAAGAGTGAGATTCCGTCTCTACTAAAAATAGAAAAAATTAGCTGGGAGTGGTGGCACGTGCTTGTAGTCCAAGTTACTCAGGAGGCTGAGGCAGGAGGATCGCTTGAGCCCAGGAGTTTGAGGTTGCTGTGAGCTAGGCTGACACCATGGCACTCTAGCCCAGGTGACAGAGTGAGACTCTGTCTCAAAAAAAAAAAAAGATTTCTATCTTGTTTAAGCCAGTGTTATTTGAGGTTAACTAATACCTCATCTAAGTTATCCTAGAAAAGTACATCTAGCTTCAAATTGTTAGAATTTGTCAGACTGTGGTAAAATTGATGGTATACAATTTTACTACTGAATGTAAAACAGTATTTATGTAAAGTCTAATATAGATTTGGCATAGGTTAGGATCTCTTTTAGCTCATTTTGGAAGAAAAACTTATTAGAGGGTTTGGGGTAGCTTATATAATCTTCAGGAGGACCTGGGGCCAAGATGTAGATGCTACTATGATAAGAAAAATAGCAATCAGGAAAAACACCCGGCATTGTAGTGGAGAGTTCACTGTCACCACTACCTCTCCTCAGCATGAATGACACTCAGGACCAGCCACAAAATGTCCCCAGAGCTGCCCCAGAGGGACTGAAGACCTCCCACATGGTGCTGGCGAGGAAGGCCATGTCCCTGTTGCCCTCTCCCTGCTGGTTTCCTCCCTCCACAAGCGACCTGAACTCAAGCTGCAAGGAAGTCTTGGGAACTGGAGATTTTAACATTCTGGGCTGTGCCACAGGAGAGCATGTGAGGGGAGGACGGAGAGGCCTGGAGCGAGCCTGTCAGCGTCTGCCACAGAAAGCGACACTGGCCTACGCCTGGGCCAGCTTTTCACTGGGAAATACAGTGAAAATACTGCTATCATCTTGTGTTTCTGAAGTACTTCCCAAGAAATCCTTGCTAATTTGGTGATTTGTTATATTTTCATAGACTTCTTATGCAAATGTAAGATTGCTAAACGTTGCCTGCTTCTCAGAGTCTGTGATTCTACTGTCCATCCACAGATGCTAGACTGCACACATTTTTGAATACTGAAGACATTGGGAACTTAATCACGTAGGGTAAAGTGTATCATAAACTAGACAAGGAGGCGCTCGCTGAGCGGTGGTCCTCTCTCCTGGCTGAACACACTTTCCCTCTGTGATCTCGTCTTCAGAGGGCTCGGGATTCCCGAACCCATTTTCAGAGTCTTGGCTTTGTCCCTGAATTCCTGAATCAGCAGCCACATGTGGGCCATCTTTCTTTTGAGGTATCCATGGAGTGCTCAAATAAACATATAATTTAAAGTTGGTAAACTCATAATCTTCCTCCTTAAACTTATTTTTCTTCCTGTGTTTGCTTAAAACCTCCAGGTTCTATTTAGGCTTTCCCTTTCTCTTGAATCCCACCTCTGTCTGGTCTCCCACCCACAGACACCATTTTGACTGCCTTTGACCCTTTCTTCTGGCTCCAGAGTCAGACCGTGAGGAACTGAATCAGACGGACTGAATCCCAGATGTTCTAACAGTCACATCTCTCTGTGCTTCAATTTCCTTTTTTCCTTCCAGAAAAAAAGGAAAGACAGACAGTCACTCTCTGTCACCTTGGCTAGAGTGCTGTGGCGTCCTCATAGCTCACAGCAACCTCAAACTCCTGGGCTCAAGCAATCCTCCTGCCCCAGCCTCCCAAGTAGCTGGGACTACAGGAACCCACTACCATGCCTGGCTAATTTTTTTCTATTTTTTTAGTAGAGACAGGGTCTCACTCTTGCTCAGGCTGGTCTCCAACTGCTGAGCTCAAGCGATCCTTCGGCCTCAGCCTCCCAGAGTGCTAGGATTACAGGCGTCAGCCACCACACCTGGCCCAATTTCCTCATTTTTAAGAAGGGGCTGACAGTAACCCATAGGGCTATTGTGAGAATTAAATGACTTCATGTATGTATAGAATTGATTGTTGCATAACAAATTTTCCCAGAACTGAATAGGTAAGACATTCGTTGTCTTTAGTAAGTCATTTATTGTCTCTCACTGTCGAGGTGGGTCAGGAATATGGGAGCAGCCAGGCAGTTCTGGCTTGGGAACTCTCAAGGCTACAGCCATCTGAAAGCCGGAAGGGGAAGACTCAGCAGCTGGAGTGGAACAGCTGCTGCTCCTCGGGTGTCTCTCTTTCTCCCTCTCTGTCTCTGTGGTGTCTCCATATGGTGGCCTCAAGGTAGCTGGACTTCTTTTTTATATGGTGGCTGCAAACACCCAGAGCAAACGGCCCAAGATAAACCTGCAAAAGCCCTACGGCGTTTTGTGACTTAGCTCAAAAGTCACCCTCTGTTCAACTAGAGCAGCAATCACAAAAACCTGCTTGGGTTTAAGGGGAAGAGACATAAATTCTACCTGTGGATGGGAGACCTGTCTGAAAACTTGTGTATCTTTTTAAAAACTATCATAAAGCGTGATCATGAAGTTTTTGTTTTTGTTTTGTTCTGTTTTTTGAGACATGGTCTCACTCTGTTGCCTGGGCTAGAGTGCAGTGTGTCATAGTTCGCTGCAATCTCAAACTCCTGGGCTTAAGCGATCCTTCTGCCTCAGCCTCCTGAGAGCTGGGACTACAGGCGCACACCACCATGCCTGGCTAAATTTTTTTAGAGATAGGGTCTCACTGTTGCTTAGGCTGGTCTCTAACTCCTGGGCTCAGTGATCCTCCCGCCTTAGCCTCCCAGAGTGCTAGGATTACAGGCTTGAGCCACTGCACCCGGCCAATAGTTATTTTTAGATAAACACACAATCTGTCTCTTCCTGGTGAATGCTTGTATATGTTTCCATCTGATGTGCTTTTGTTTCTTCTTTTTTTTCCCCCCTTGCACTGAGCAGTCAATGTGCTTTTGTTTCTAAAGTCTGTGTCACCTATAAAAATTCTCCTATTCAAGCATTTCAAAAGTTAGAATTTTTCATCCTGTTTAAAAATCTTCCAGACTGAAACTTACAATACACTTTGGATCCATTTTTAAAAAATATAAATACAAAACCTAATTAGTTTGTGAGAATAATTTGGGGAGATGGTAATCTAGTAAATGAATTCCAGTAAAAACCTTTGCATAGCTGGTAGACAGAATTGAAAATTGATCAGGGTTTAATAGGCATGGCCGATGGTGCTCCTCCTGTTTGGGTCTAGGGATCTTTGTAAGGTCATCTTTCCCCCACCTCTGATGGTCATTAAATGCAAACATCAACATAAACTCCATGTAGAAACAGATCTTCACCTTGCCTTGTCATGAAGTGTTAAATCAGGATTTTCAAAATAATGAAGCTTATTTACTTCCATGACTTTGAAAAATATTATCAACACAATAGTCTGGTGTGTGTGAGTGTGTGTGTGTAAACACAAGCACATGTGTGTTAATAAATAGGTTTTTTTTTTTAGGAGTGTTAAATGAAAAGAAATAAAATAAAAATTCTTTTAAAAATTCTTTTATTTCATCTCATCCTCTTAAATTTCTATTTTGCAAATGTTTCTTAATCTATTATACTTAATATGGTTAACACAGTTTGTAATTATAATTTTAGGTGAATCAATGAGCACACATTGGGAGGGCTTGCTCAGATGCTATTTCTAACAAGGTTACGTGATCTAAAGAGTTGGAAGACTGTGGACATAAACACTTCTTGGTGGTCCGTAAAACAGCCTTTGCAGAGGGCTTCGTGGCTGGGACCCTTTTTGCTGCGTGGGAAGAGGCAAGCCGGGAGCCGCTGCCTGGGGATGTGTACTAAGCATCTTCCCTTTGGTCCATTCCTCCCAGGGTATCCTGGTGGGAGGAGGAGCAACTAGTCTCATTAATTCTGTTCACAGCAGCCTTGATTAGGTTTAATAGTCTCCACATCTTTGCGGTCAACATCTCGTATTAGTGTCACTTGCTTCCTACACAATCATCTTCTTCCCCAAAGTGTTTGCCATTTGAAAATCACTCATATCCTGAAGTGATTCCTCTTGAATCCTTAACAATTTGGCTCTGAGGGCTTTACAAGAGGAAAATACTCCTGACATGACGGTTGAGTCACGCTTCGCGAAAATGAGCAATTTATGCCCAGCGTGATGCTATGGCAGAACTGCATTGAGACTTTGCCGAGAACATGTGTCCTCTGAGAGTTTTGTTACATGATAATAAAAATAAAGTCACTCTGCTTTTAACGTCTCTGCTAAGCTTAACAAAACAGAGTTGCATTTCTGAATTTAAAAAAGACAATGAACTTAAAATATTGAATTCCTCATCTTTTTCTCTTATGTCATCATGGCAAGATCCAGTCCTGCCAGCAGAAGCTAAGCAAGCCTACTGCAAACTATGTTACAACTCTCTTTCAGCCTTAGTTTTTCCACCTATAAAGTGGGGACAATAATAATACCTGCCCTCTTTTAAGCCTTAAGACACTTATTTAGTGTTAGATTGACTTATACTAATTAAATCCTCTTAGAAACATAAATAGGACTTCATTCTTCTCCAATTTACAAACCAATTTCTAATACAAACTTGTCTGCTTTCTATTGTATTTCGTCTTGTCTCCCATCATCCCCAAATTTACTGCAGCCAGGGTCTTTTATGGCCTTGCAAATTGACTTCAAATTAGATACTCTTGATTTCAGATATACTCCTCAGCAGAACCAAAACAAAACAAACACAAAGCCAACAAATTCTGTGTTCCTCAATCTGCAGTTTCTGATTGCAGAGAGGCTTGCTTAGATTACATCCTCTTACCTTCTCAAAGACTGTTTCTGTCACAAGTGACCCATTAAGGCTTTGTGGGCAGAAAGGTAGTGTCTTCTAGAAGCATCTTTTTATCCCTCTGTCTTCCCCTCTGAGCCTCACGACTTCTCAGTTCCACCCAGTTTTTGGAACTTGGGCAACGGCAGCTGCCTTAGGAGAGGAGGAGGTCCTGGGCTTAAGTCAGTTTCTATTTGAAATGTCTTCACCGAAAGCTCCCATAGTCTGTCTCCTGCCCTCAGCAAGTTCTGTGTATCTACGAAGCAGCTTCTGTACCATGTCTGGGACCAAGGAGCTTTCTGATAACCTTTGAAAATTTTTGAGAACTGAAAAAAAAAAGGACTGACCCCAAAATAGGAAAATAAAATGAATAAAACAAAATTCGGAAGCATTAAATTGTCTACAAACAAAAAAATTATTGTGACATTAGTAATTCATAAAATGTTAGTATTCCTAAAAATAGTAATTATATTTGAAAACACTTAATGGATTAGGATTTCCCTTCAAAAGAATTCCCAAGCATGTAGCATGCGTGCTAAGAAACTACAACTGATTACAAATTAAATGGCTCACTTGTAGGTAGATCACTTCAGAGGCGAAAGTATTTTTTAAAAATGTTTCAGAGAAACTTTATAGTACTGTGGGTGCTCTATAGTACAATAGAGTTGATGTGATGTAGAGTGAGTTTACTAAAAGAAGGAGTGCTTGGAAATTTGAATACAGACAGTGTGTTAGATGGTATTAGGGAATGATTATTGTCTTCCTTGTGATAATGGTATTGAGGTTAAGTGGGAGACTCTTAGGAGACCCATGTGGAAGTATTTAGGGGTGAAGTGTCCTGATGTCAACAACGTACTTACAAAATGTTCTGCAAAATAACAACTAGATGGTGGGAAGGAGAAGGAATTAGTCACATTAATTGTGCTTATAATAGCCTTGAATACGTGTAATAGTCTCCACATCTTCATGGTCAGCATGTCGTGTTTGAATGTTACTTGTGTCCTACACAATCATCCGCTTCCCTCCAACATTTGCCATTCGAAAATCACTTAGTGATTTTGGCAATGTCAAATTTCAATGCCATTTCAAATGGCAATGACAGCTACTTGCTTTCAAACGTTTCTGCAAAATATGAACACTACACGCACACACAGAGAGAAAATAAATGTAGCAAAATGTTAACAAGTGCTTTGAAGAGCATAATAAAGCAGGTTGAAGTCTACAGAATGCTGGAGGCTGGAAGGGGCACTATTTGGGTAGCATGGTCAGGAAACGCCTCTTAGAGGGGTAATATCTGAACCAGACCTGAAGGAAGTGAAGGAATAAGAGAAGATATGAACAAAGAGTATTCCAGGCACAGGGGAGAGAGCATGTGCAATGGCCCTGAAGCGGGACTTAACAACACTGGATATTATCCAATTAAAATTATTTTTTGTTGGCCGGGCACGGTGGCTCACGTCTGTAATCCTAGCACTCTGGGAGGCCGAGGCGGGTGGATCGCTCAAGGTCAGGAGTTCGAAACAAGCCTGAGCAAGAGCAAGACCCCATCTCTACTAAAAATAGAAAGAAATTAATTGGCCAACTAAAAATATATAGAAAAAATTAGCCGGGCATGGTGGCGCATGCCTGTAGTCCCAGCTACTGGGGAGGCTGAAGCAGGAGGATTGCTTGAGCCCTGGAGATTGAGGTTGCTGTGAGCTAGGCTGATGCCTCGGCACTCTAGCCCAGGTAACAGAGTGAGACTCTGTCTCAAAAAAAAAAAATTATTTTTTGTTAACCCGGTGAAAGTAAAATGGATTCTTTAGTTTGTATTTTCCTGTTTACTAATAAGCAACTTTTCATATATTTAGTTGTTATGTGTACTTCATGTTCTTAAAATTCTTATCATGTCTTTTGCTACTTTTTCTATTGGGTTCTTTGTCTTTTCTTATTGATTTGTAAAATTTCTTAATATGTTCTGAATATGATTCCTTTGCTGATTAGCTGCGAGGCAAGTATCTTCTCCCTGTTTATAGATTGTCTCTTTATGTTTTAATGATGTCTTTCAAAGAACAGTTATTCTTATTTTTGGTACAGTTGAAGTTATCAATCATTGTGTTTTTGTGTCTTGTTTAAGAACATTTTTCTTACTCTGGCCCAGTGTGGTGGCTCATGCCTATAATTCCAGCACTTTGGGAGGCCGAGGTGGGAGGATCACTTGAGCCCAGGAGTTTGAGACCAGCCTGGGCAACATAGCAGGACCCCATCTCTAAAAAAAAGTATACACACACACACACATATATAATTAATTAGCTGGGCATGGTGGCGCAATCCTCTAATCCCAGCTACTTGGGAGGCTGAGGCTGAGGCTGGAGGATGGCTTGAGCCCAGGAGTTCAAGGATGCAGTGAGCTGTGATCATGCCACTGCAGTTCAGGCTGGGTGACAGGGAAAGATCCTCTCTCTAAAAATGAAACAAATAACAACAAAAAGGTTCCATCTATATGTTACTCTAAATCTTTTGTGGTTGTGTTTTTCACACTGAAGTTTATAATCCACCTAGAATTGATTTTTGTAAGAATTGAGGGTCCAATTTAGTATTTTTTTCATATGAATATCCGACTGTCCTAGCACCATTTATTAAGTAGTCCCCTCTTTCCCTATTGATCTGTAGTGACCACTCTATAAAGGCTCCGTGTTTGCATGGGTCTGTTTCTGGGCTATTTCATTCCATTGGTTTATTTGTGTTTTTCTGGGCCAATAATATGTGTCCTTAATTTCTAAAGCTTTAAACCTTGATATTTGGTAGGGCAAGTCGCTCATCTTGCTCTTCATCCACAGTTTTGGTAATTCTTGGGCCTTTGTTCTTTCATCTAAATTTTAGATTCAGTTTGGCAAATTCTATAAAAAACGCTGTTGGGATTTTGATTGGAATGCTTTGAATTGATCAACTTAGGGAAATCGACATCTTAACAGTTGAGTCTTCCTGCCAAAGAATATGGTAAATCTTTCCATTTATTTAGGTTTTCTTTAAATGTCTTTCAATGAAACTTTGTAATTTTCTTTTTAAAGGGTTCAATTTGATTTCTTCCGTAGGACTTTATGTTTTGTTGCTTTTTAAAGGCATCTATGAAATTTTTCATTTTCTATTGCTTGTTGCTGATATATGAAAATACAACTGATTTTTATATTTTGATTTTGCATCAAGGAACCAAGTGAAACACTTATGAATTCTAATTATTTACTTGTAGATTATTTTTGGTGCTCTATGTAAATAATCATATCATCTGCAAATAAAAACTTTTTTTTTCATTCTTTCCAATTCCCATACCTTTTTAACCCATACCTCTTCCCCTCCCTAACTGGGCAAGATGTCCAATATAATATTAAATAAGAGAGATGGCAGCTGGCATCCATGTCTTGTTCTTGATCTAAAATAGAATGCTTTTGACATTTCATCATTAAACACGATGTCTGCTCTAAGTTTTTCATAAATACTGTTTTTTTCCTCTTTTAAATTAAATTTCCCCCAGCCTCCTCCTGCTTGTTTTGAAGTTATAACTTTACCCTGCTCCATACTGGGCCAGGTGTTTTATATATTATCTCCTTGAGTCTTTACAATAACCCTCATGAGGCAGGTGTTATCGTCTCTCTTAGAGAAGTTAAGTGCCTTTTCCATAATATTGCTAGAAGGAATAGAGCAATGGAGTAGAGCAAGGATTAAAGCAGGCTTGTCTAACTTTGCAGCCCCTACTCTTCCCGGCAATCTTTGCTCCCTTATCCTTGAGTTAAAATTTATCCAACACAGGGAACCCTAAAGGAGATGGATCGGAGCAGTTGGTGACAGAATAGAGGAGACAGGTAAACAGGGGGAGTGAAAAGAAAGGGGAATTAAATAGACAGCGAGAGCCGCCTCACTCCTGGCATGCGATGTTGAATTTGCAGGAAGCAGGCATTTCACCCTGACTGGGCCACCTTCTTCCTCCAAATGTCTTCTTCCAAGACCTCCTGAGCTGTCTATAGCTGTGAGAATCCAAATAGCTCTTGGCTGATGGTGACGACACAGCATTTTCCACTACGTTCACCATCTGCACTCAGCCAATCACAATTGCTCCCCTGCTTTTTGTTTTTGGGGGTTTTTTTGGCCAACAAGTTGCCCCCCACCCCGATTGCCTCTTCCTGGAAGTCATGCAACCATCGTGCATGTCCTATGTTAACACTTGCTATGCTCATTACACATGCTTGTATAGCCTCACTTTCCTTGGATGAAGAATAATCAATAGAAGATGGAGATTCATAGGGAGGACTTGTTCAACAAATATTAAATGAGTATCCCCTGTGTTTCAGGCACCGTGCAAGGGACTAAGGATTTAGCAATAAAGAAGACCGACAAAGGCTGTGCCCCTAGTCGCAGAAGACACACGACTAACAAGTAGACAAATACACAAAATAACTGTGGATTGGGATAAGGACACCACCCAGACAAACTGGGTGGTAAGACAGAGGTAAAGCGGAGGGGGCCTCCCAAGCCGTGATGGTCAGGGAAGGCATCTCCAGCGAGTGGACCGTGTGAGTGGAAAGTGAGAAGCTGTGCGAAGAGCCATGCGACAGAGACCAGTGGGCAGAGGAATCAGCAGGTGCACGGGCCTGGAGCCAGGAAAACGCTTGGCAAGGTGGAGGAGCAGAAGGTCTGGCTGGAGTACAGTGAGTGGGGGACAGCGGGCTGAGTGACACTGCAGAGATGGGAGGAGCCAGTCCGTTGCAAACAGTTTGGATTTTATTCTAACTGCAATGGAAAGCCACTGAAGGGGCTCAGCAGGGCAGTGGCATGATCTGCTTCACTGTTTCGCAAGGTCACTTTGGTTGCTGTGTAAAAAGTGGATTGCAGGGTAAGAGATGAAGGCAGCATGCCGCTGGAGTGTACTGCTTGCACACAGCTTTTCTGGAGGTTCACTCAGTGACTGCCCACGCCCCTGCCTGACTGTCATTGGCCAGAGCTGGGTGTGGTGGCCAGCCCTAGCCGCAGGAGGTCCTTGGAATGTAAATAGTTAAGGCACAGGGGGAAGGTGACTTGTGAAAGTCTTTGGGGTAGCCAGTCCACAGTGTCTTGCCACCAGGGTCATCTGAATTGTATCTAAAACTAGCCTGTGAAATTGGTGGGGCAATTTTTATTCAATTCATTTAGAAAGGGGGAAACATCTTAAAGAGCACCAAGGTCACAGGTGATAGAGCAAGAGCTGAGTCCAGATCTTTTCACCTCAAATTGAATGTGCTCTCTCGCTACCTTTCATCACTCTGGGTCCTGCAAAGGCTGATCCTGGACATATGTCCTGGCATGTCTACTGGTGAACGACCTTCCAAATCCACGCTCAACTTCCAGCATGCCTGAGCAACTTCCGTAGCTAAATAGGCACTGGGAGGGATGCTAGGTTATTGGACCTGATTTTGGAATGGACAGAAGCTGTCTAAAAAATGGGAAGAAAAAATAAACCAATAAATAGTGTGTTCTGTTACACTAGGAAATATTGTTCCACAAAACACAATGATAAAGTAAAGAGCATGTGCCCCAGGGGATATGGATGACATTCCCCTGGAGGGCGGGAAAAGTATTAGACTTCTGCGTTTGTGTGGCTAAAGATGAGTAATATTTAATACATGAACTGACCCTGGCTGTCAGACAGACACATGCCTTACACCTGTGGAATGCATGCGTCCTGATTCTATAGCGTGGGGTGGTTAACAGCACCATCCTCACTATTAACTCACTTTTGGTGGATTATGACAATATGGGATTATGAGGAGCCTGGTTACGGGATTTACTATAATATTATCTTAAATGGAAAACTCTTCATCATTCTTTGTAACGAGATGGGGAATGTCAATGAAATTCTACTTGGAAAAACAATGCTTAGTAATGTGACAGTTTGTGATATGGCACTGTAGCCAGAATCTGGCATTATAGATGATAAGCAGTAAGTAGGCAACACAGATGGATTTTCCCAGATTAATGCATAATCCCTTTCATTCATTCTTTTGTGCTTTTTTTCTTTAAAGCAGTTTGGATGGAAATCTTTCCAAGTAATTACATACCATAAGGTTTTCTACTATGAAAATTAAAGGGGATAATTAATGAAAAGTACCCAGCACTATACTTGCTGCAGAGTAAGTACTGAATAAGCTATAGCGATTGTTTCTCCAGAAATTCAATGAAGGCAATCACAAGCTGGATGGGTGTTTATTCACCTCGCTGGCTTCTTCCCAGAGGTTACATCAGGAGACATTCATTGTCTTGGAAAATTTTCCTTGGCTTAGTCCTTTCCCTGGTCTTTAAAGGCTCAGAGCTGGATATTTTGTCAGCACCCTATGAATAGCTTCACTTTTTAGGACAGGCTCATCAACTAAATTCTTAAGACCAATGTACAAAACCAGAGTCCAGCCAGGCATGGTGGCGCATGCCGGTAGTCCCAGCTACTCGGGCTGCTTGGGAGGCTTGAGCCCAGGAGTTTGAGGCTGCAGTGAGCTATGATCACACCACTGCACCCCAGCCTGGGCGACAGAGGAGACCCTGTCTCAAAAAACAAAAACGAAACCAGAATCCCAGTGTAGTTACAAGTAATGAAGAATATGACAGTCCCATGGATTGAGGAATGTTTCCTCCCTGAAAGCAGACTGACAGTCAGAGAATTGCTCGGTGAGTAGAAAATCAGAACAAGGGGGAGTTTTCGCTTATATTAATGTAATGTTTAATGATATCTGACATATCCATTTACAATAGGGATTAGTTACCAATGGGGCCAGGAAACTCAAGGAAAGCAATTGCTTGGACAGAATTAGGATAGGTAATGTTTGCCCCGTGACACTGTTTTTTGATATGTTTATAGCTAATAACCTCGGTTTAAAAACATTTTTTTGGTAACATTTTACATGGAGATTTCAAAACACATAAGAATACACAGTGTAAGATGATGAACTCCCTGTACAAAGCTCGCCCATTATCCACACACAGCCAGGCTGGTTCTACCTACACCCCCAACTGCTTCCCCCACCTCCCCAGTTACTTTGAAGAAAATTCCAAACATCTTGATTGTTTTTAAAAATATTTTATCTAATCAAGAAGTCTTGCTGGTGTCAGAGTCATTTTTTGCCCCACTCTGGTGACTATTTGTTTTTCTCTGGTGACTTTAGATAACTCTGCTCTGACCTTAAAACGGCTCCCAAAGAGGGATTTTTGAGTTCTTAGGGGAGGCCTACGTTCTGACAACGATTGCTATTGTCACTAGGCAGAGTACATTTTTATCTTTTCTTAATTTCTCAGGAACATCATTATGAGCAATAATTGTTGGACGGCACTGTAATAAAGCAAGAATGCCAGGTTGTTTGCGTTCTGTGGGGCAGGGGGCAGGAAGCAGCTTGATCCAGATGCAGGACACCTGGGAGTGGGGTCCAAGAATCTGCATATTTAACAAATTTCCAGGTGATTCTCCTGCCCGCTGAAACTGGAGAAGCAACTGGCTGCGAACGCTCTCAGAGATTATTAAGGTACGTAGGTCTCAAGCCACAGTGTTGAAAAACTGGAACGGGGACTTTTTCAAACGCTTCTCCCTCCTCTCTCTTGCTAGCTCTCATTTCCCACTGGGTCAGAGGCTCGGAGCCTGGAATCTGATGTTCCACGAAGACT
Organism: Lepilemur ruficaudatus; assembly: GCA_963574885.1. Taxonomy (NCBI): domain Eukaryota; kingdom Metazoa; phylum Chordata; class Mammalia; order Primates; family Lepilemuridae; genus Lepilemur; species Lepilemur ruficaudatus. The sequence goes on from CAUYRT010071149.1 coordinate 18,197, forward strand.
GAGTCATGGTTCTTCTACAGAGTAAAAGTGCCCGAACTTTGAAATAGCTACTGCTCAGAAGTCACTTTCAGGTCTCTGGCTGAGTTCCACAAAGCTGTGGGTGCGGAAGTTTTACCGGGGTAAGTGGTGTTCCTCCACACGCATGTATACACGTGTGCACACACGCAGAGGACAATGCTATAGCGGTTCTAATATGTAAGGAAATTTCAAGAAATTCTTCTGTCTCCATTCTACGGGATAAGTTAGTATCCTTTTAGGGATCGATTTCAGTCTGTGTGGTGTGGACACAAGTCCCCCATATATGTCCCACTCACATGGCACACTTGAATATGACTCCGTTTTTTAATTTCAAGCTCTGTTTTAAGATATTTAAGACTTCCTTGTTTTGCAAAAACTTTCTCTCTCTACCCCAGATAGCAGCTAGATTCTGAGTCTAGAAGAAACAGGCCAGGTGAGGTGGCTCACACTTGTAATCCTAGCACTTTGGAAGGCCGAGGCAGGAGGATTGCTTGAGGCCAGAAGTCCAAAACTCAGGAAGCTGCTGGTAGGTGAAGGTAGCCACACACTTGATTTAATTCTGCATGATTTGTGCATATTATTAACCGGAATGTAATTTCCCCTGGGGAACCTTGTCTCTTTCACCACACCATGGTTGACTCATTAAAAAAATATATATGATAGGTCAGAGCACATAATTAGATTAACTTAGGGCTAATGAACTCATAACCCATGTTTTGCAGACAACTGTGCTCTAGCAGAGAAAGAGTTTAAAGAGCTATGTGACAGAAAAAATTATTCCGTTTGTTTTAAAAGATAAACCAGCTTTGTTCAACTCAGTTTACTACAGCTACCAAAGTGCTATCAGCCCTCTTGCAATTGGGGCTTATTTAAAAAATAAGCCAGGCACAGTGGCTCACGCCTACAATCCTAGCACTTTGGGAGGTCGAGGAGGGAGGATTACTTGAGGCCAGGAGTTCGAGACCAGCTTGGGCAACATAGTGAGACCTAGTCTCTATAAAATATAGAAAAATTAGGGGAGAATGATGGCATATGCCTGTAGTCCCAACTACTCAGGAGACTGAGGCAGGAGGATTGCTTGAGCTCATGAGTTCAAGACCAGCTTGAGCAAGAGCAAAATCCCGTCACTGCGAAAAGTAGAAAAATTAGCTGGACGTGGTGGCATGCACCTGTAGTCCCAGCTGCTTGGGAGGCTGAGGCAGGAGGATCCCTTGAGCTCAGGAGTTTGAGGTTGCAGTGAGCTATGATGATGCCACTGCACTGTAGCCTGGGCAAGAAAGCAAGATGCTGTCTCAAAAAATAAAATAAAAATAAAAAAAATAAATAAATAAAGCCTCGGAAATGATGTCTTCATTTAGCTATTCAAAGTCCAACCTGATGACCAGAAAGAACATCAGCTGAGTTTTCACGTTTGTTTTTAAAATGTATTAAGTTATCTTTTCCCTAAAGTTCTTTGTTTTGTATCTTCGTGTCATGAACAGTAAGAGAATAAATCCTTACCACAAGAGGGAGCTGGACCATGAAGAAATTAATAGGTTGTTTTGGAAATAGAAATAAAATCTCGGAAAGTGTAGGTGATTTAGGGTGAGATCATCCGTATCAGCAGTGGTGATGGTTATTTTCACTAAGTGGTTACTGCGTTCTTAGTTTCTCAGACCAAAAATCATGGAGTTCATCCTGATTCCCTCCTTCCTATTGTATTAAGCATGCCTCTTTATTCTGATGCTTTGACATCTGGGGCCTTGCTGATCCCAGAGGGACTGCCCCTCCCAGAGCTGGCTAATTCCTAGAGACGGCAAAGGACTGGTGCCTTCCAGGTGCAAGCCACCCTGGAGAGTCCGCACCTGCAACCTCGTCCTTTACAGGCCTCGTATGCTCTGTGCTCCTCTCACCCCAGGGCATCTACAGACAGCCTGCCCCCTTTGAAACTACTCAAGCTAGACAACCTGATACCACAAAAAAGGCTCTTGCCCACTTTTTTTTGTTTTATTTTGTTTTGAGACAGAGTCTCACCCTGTTGCTGGGGCTGGAGTGCCATGGCATCAGCTTAGCTCACAGCAACCTCAAACTCCTGGGCTCAAGTGATCCTCCTGCCTCAGCCTCCCGAGTAGCTAGGCCTACAGGCACGTGCCACCACACCCAGCTAATTTTTTCTATTTTTAGTTGAGATGGGTTCTCACTCTTGCTCAGGCTGGTCTTGAACTCCTGAGCTCAAGCGATCCTCCTGTCTTGGCCTCCCAAAGTGCTAGGATTACAGGCTTGCACCACCACACCTGGTCTCTTGCCCTAGTTTTCTCCTCATTCCTTCTGTCCCCGATTGACCCTGGTGCTTCCCAGCGTGGGCTCCTACCACAGCATGCCCCTGCCTCTTGGGAACTGTGAGTAACAAACTCTCTCTTCAAGGGCACTCATCTCCTGATCGTTGGCCTCACCATGCCTGAATAATAATAAAAACCTCCCCTCTGAAGTGCCTAACCCCATGTCTCTCTCAGCAAATTCTATCGTCTCTGCCGTATGATACACCCAATTCAACCCCTTCTCATCACCACGGCCCTTTCTGTCCCACCCGCCACCATCTCTCATCTCGTGCCCCTGCTCGCACCTGGGTCCCCATCCCCACTCCCATCCATGCTCCACACGACAGCCAGAGTGATCGTGCCACCGGCAGGAGGAAGGTCTTGTCACTCTTCTGTTCAGATCCCTCCAATTAAAGGGCCAATAGCAATTAAAATTCCACAAGCATTTTTGGAACCTGCAGTAAACTAAGTGGAGCAAAGCTGGTTTGTTCTTAAAAACAAACAAAAGTATTTTCACGTCATTGTTGGCTTCCCATCGCCCCCTGGGTTCAAAACAAAGTCCATAAAGTGGCTCTCAGGGCCCCTGTAGAATTCGGTTCCCCCCTGTCCTCCCTCCCCGTCAGCCACCCTCGCCTCCCCCCATTCCCTGCACATTCCCACTTCCGGCCTGGGCTCCTTGCTGACCCTCCTCAGCCTGAGGTCCTCCCCCAGGATTTGTTCTGTCCCCCAGGAAGTGAGGTCTTCCCTGAGCTTCTAGAAAGAAATAGCACTCCTCCTGCCCCTGCACCCCTCCTCCCACACTCCTGACCCCCTCAATTTGTCCCGTACCCCTTTCCCTGGCACATACGGTCATTCACTTGCCTGTTTATTGTCAGTTTCTCCCACTAAAATGTGAGCTCCACAAGGGCAGGGACTGTGTTTTTATTCACTGCTGATTTGTTAATGGCCTAGAAGAGTGCCTGCCCTGTGGTGAAGTTTAAGAAGTTCGTGTTGAATGGATGAACAAACTGAGAAGGTGATTTTTTAAAAAGCAGTACTCTAACTCAGTCATTCTGCATCCGATACTTAGAGACAGCTTTGCGTGCATCCACTAAGATACGTTTGCTGGTCCCCAAGCGCCTGTCACCTAAGGGGCAGGAGCAGCTACATGCTTCACTCATCAGACAACCGAGAACACACAGTATACAGCCTGGCGGTGTTTGTGTCAGCAGGGGGCCCAGGGAGGGCAGGTCCTGAAGCATCAGGCCAGGCTTCCTGGGGCAGTGGCTCCTCACGGGGGGCTTCCTGGGAGGCAGCTTTGGCTATGCCCAGAAGGCCGGCATCTCAGAGCAGACCGGGCCAAGTTAGTGAGCTCGCTCCGTGGGTCAAGCACTCAATCTTTTTTTCCTCCCAGTTACCGCTATTCGTTTAATGTTAGAAATAAGGAAACCGAGGCACAAAGAAGCTGTGTCCCACAGTTAGAAAATACAAAGCTGGGATTTCCACCTAAGATGACTACCAAAGTTCTTTTAACCATTACGATCTACTGACTCCCATTCATTCATTCATTCATTCATCCTGCAAGTATTTCCTGCACGCTTGCTGTGTGCCAGATGGTAAGGATATATTAGTGAATTAAACTAATATACTCCGTCCCTTTTAGACAGAGGAGAAAGGCAATTAACAGCAAACTAACAGATAACTACATCCCATGGTATGTTAGAAGGAAATGAGTGGCATGGTGAGAAATAAAGGAGGGTCAAGTGGCTTGGGGCTGCTGCTGGGGAGAGTGTTGCAATTTAAGTAGGGTGGTCGATGAAGACTTTGAGACTTGGAGGGAGTAGTGGGGAGCCGTGTGGCTCTGGGAGAAAGACACCCATAGGCCCTGAGAGGGGAGCAAGCCTCCCTCTTCTAAGGCCAAGGGAGTGAGTGTGGCTGGAGCAGAAGGCAGGGGGAGGGAAGGACATGCAAACACTCATCCTCTAAACCCCCAAGCAGCCCTGTGCAGCAGGTTGTCACCACATTTGCTAAGAACAGTCTAAAGCCCAGTGTCACGGGGACAGTGGCACAGCTGACTGCAGATCCCAAGTCCTTTCCACCGCAGAGAGGCAGGAAGAGCGAAACCTCATCACTGAGCATGCTTCGGGGGTTGGAGGCAAGGAAGGAGAACAAGACAGGATGGGATAAGGCTGAAACCCAGGCAAGGGAGTGGAAGTTCTGGATCAGGATGGAAATGGCTGGCAATCGAATGACAGGAAGCTGGTCTGCGTGTTGCACGGATTGCACCACGGAGGCCCCGGTCAGGGCAATCAGTCGATTGGCTGCCTGAGCAGACCACCAGGGAAAAGGAAGACTAAGGATATTAAAGGTGACCTTGGCCTGTGGGGAGCAGGAGTGACTGGCGAGATGGTTAGGAGAGCAGCCTGGAGCCAGCAACCCGGCTTCATTCCCTGCCTCCACCACTTCCTAGTTCTGCGGCTGATCTGTGTAATCTAACTGCAGGTTACTTAACATCTCTATCCTCGGTTTTTGTGTCTGTAAAATGGAGTGGTAACAACACCTATATCATATGGTTGTTGAGAAGATTAAATGAATAATCTAAAATATTTAAAACTTCCATGTAAACGCTAGATAAATGTATCTTTGTAGACCCTCCTACACAGTCCCCGGTAGTAAATTCTCTCAACTGACTGAATTCATTAAAAAAGCCATTTATTTACTTTATTTGATAAGACTAACTTCCCTTCTCTGAAGAAAATAAGAAGACAAAACCCATGATGCAGATGAGGCAGCCCCTGGGGGTGGTCAGCCCAATGATCATTTCCCCTTTCTTCCTTGCTAGGAGGACCCCAACTTGGCTCCGGACATTTACTCTTCTCCACACAGCCACATGCTTCACTCAGATAATCATGATGCCCCTGTCACCCTTCCCAGTGATTGATTAGGTTTCCAAAGTAATGAGGCCATAGAAGAGAATTCCCTTTTCACCCAGTGGATGCTGCCAGATCTGGCTGTGATGTCTGGAACTGGGGCAGCCATGCTGTGGCTGTGAGGTCATCTAGCCTCTGAGGGCAAAACTGACAAGCTGAGACTTGCAGAGCAGAAAGATATAAAGGACTTGGTTGAGCTGCCAGATTAACCAACTCTAAGGTCCGTCAACACTTCTTATTATGTGAGATACTAAACAGTCTGAAGCCACACTGAGTTGGGTTTTTATGTTTCTTAAAGCTGGAAGCGTTCTGATACTTACAGAAGTAAAAATTTGGTAGCAATCAAGATAGATCCATTAATCCTCTTCTATGTGCACTGTAAGAAGTGAAGCTCTAAATTCAAAACCCTGGTTTTCACAAAGAGACAAAACTTTAGGAACAACACATTGACTGAGCATACCAATATGTTGCAGGGGAGTTAGCATTATCTTTTTTTTTTTTTAGTTCAAGGTATAATAGTCATTTTCTGAAATATCTTGGGGGCAGAACCTTCTTATTGATCAACTCCAAATCAGTCAGATGCTGAGTTGAAACCAAATGTCTACTGCAGCATAAAGTCCTTCTGAATGGCCGTTACCTAGTTCCAGAGATGACGGATGAACTAATTTCCCGTTTTACGTGAACTGGCAGGCTGAATGATTCGGAACATTTAAACCCCGAAAGGAGGTATCAATGAGAAACGTACGCGGGATGCTCACTGAGACTAACATAATTCGGTCTTGATCTTCTCTTCACATTACCCTGTTCTGCAACCCCTGGGCCCACACCCATCATCCTACCCCGTGAAAGGTGCCTGGTCCTTCGAGGTCAGCTTCCTAGACTTAACCTCAATTTGTATTAAATTTTGAATCCCACACCCTCTCCCCCCCAAGGAAGAAGAATATTAACACTGCGACTTGACCCATATGTGTTAGGGGGTGAAACCCTTCCTCAGAGATCCAGCCTATGGACGTGTCTTTGCGCAAGTACAGAAGCTGAGCCGACACCAGTTTGGAACCAGGCATCTCACTTGTTTGTCTCCTTCCTTCCACGGAAGGATCAGGCAGCCGAGGGAGGCGAAATAAAGTGGGAGATCTCACGGCCTGCCTCAGCTTGAGGCCTAACTGTGCCTCCTGTAGCCCAACCGAACGTACTAGGGTTAACTGCTTTGGGGTCCTGGGCAGAAGGCCCAGCTGATAGTGAGGTACTGTTATGACTCCCTTTGTTGTTGGCTTTTGTGCTTTGGAAATGTTGACTGTGATTTGGGCAAGAGTAAGGGGTTCCTGGGTCCCTCGGCTCAAATTCATGCTGACACCACCAAAATGTATCACACTGTCCTAAAAAGTTTCTATATCTCCATTGAACCATGAGTTGAAATTTCCTGCCTTTCAGATATTTTCCCTGATCATTTTATTTATGTTCAATGCCCTTAACATTTGTGTGCTCAGTCAGATACCTTCTGTTCATGTGGCTAATCATTCTGGATCAGGGGTGTACGAGAGTCAAGCCCATCAGATAGCAAGCTCCTAAGCTTTCTACACCCTTCCTCAGCTCTTATTCGAATGGTCTGGAAAGGGTAAATGGCTAATAATATTTTTAAACAGCTGACAATGTAAAATTCACTTAGTAATTTAAATACACAGGGGGACACATTATGAGAAAAACATTACTGCTTTTCTGCCCTACATGACCAACGGAAGACAATGACAGATGATTGTATATTTTGTTTAATACTTGCATTGTTTCTATAGCACAGTTATAGCAATCTTTAAATTTACTTTTCATTACAAATATTTGTCAAGTTTTGTTTCAGAAACATTTTTCCTACTCTCTTGCACATGCACCCAGACACACTACAAAAAACTCATTCATAACACGGTAAGGGCAAACATTATTCATGTAAACATCTTTCATTAATTTCCCATAATTAAAAAAAACCATAGAATTATAGATATTGAATAAGGCTCATAGATTTAGTTCAAATTCCACAAAAGACCAAAGATGCTCTTTAACTGTGATGGAGTTAACTTTTGGTTGCAATAAACGCTGAAAGCATACCCCTGGCTTCTACTCCTTAAACACACCTTGCAACCTAATAAATGCATTTCAGGATAAAAAGAGAACATAGAAAACCTAGGAGGAACAATTTGTGAAGTAGGGAGCCCAGAATCATGGACATAACTTTCTCGTATGGTAAGCAGGCATCATGTGATCCCTATAGTCCCCAGTACATAAATCAAGATTAATTATAGTAACCCAAAATGTAACCAAGTAGATACGTTAAGATACATTGGCATGTGTGTTCATATTGCTACTATACACAGTGAAAATTTGTCATAATATTCATCATTTCATTATGTCTAGGACCCAAGTGGAAAAAAAAAAAAAAACACTCAAGTTGAGTATCAATATAAAGGAGTTTTGTTTTTTTTTCCCAGTAACGTAAGAGTCAGGAGAGTTGGGAGGTATGCCCTAGGGGTGTGATTGGTTTTGATATTAAAACAACTTCTAACAACTGTGTGTAAAGTCACAGACAGAGGAAGCAAGGATCTTAGTTATCCAAGGACGTCTCTCTCTCTGGCTGGAAGTTTGGTGCTTAGGTGCATAGTCTTCCAGAGCTGAGACAGGAAACGGACTGTGCTGAGAAATGGGCCCCTTGCCAGCCGCTGCCTTCCCCTTCCCCTCTGCGAGGTGGGAGTCAGAAGGCGACGGATCGCTGGCAAAACCGTGAAGTCCCACCCTGGGGCCTGAGCCCCAACTCCACTGAGGGCAGCCTCCCTGACATGTGTGTGACTAGGCAGTAAGGGTGGCGGTGGGTGGCGGCCAGGAGACCCAGTTCGGAGGTTCCCACGGCCAAGTCTGGCTTCTGATTCTGCTGCCCTGCAAAGAAATTGTGCTCCGGATAACGCACCGGTATCTCTAATGCCTCTGATTCACTCTCAGGCCCCTATGAAGGCCTGGAGTGATATCACTAAAAGGTGAACACACCTCCATTAGCACCTAACTTACCACCAGGAAGCGGCTGAGGCACTGGGGAAGCCTACGAGCTCTCTCTGCATCAGATGCAACCACGCCAAGGAAGTTGCTGTGAGTCAGAGTTACTTATAGGCTTTTGATTTTTAAAAATCAAAATTGATCTGCATTACATCTCAATAGACTCAGATAATTCTCACCAAAATTTTTGTCATGTGTTTAAATAGCACTGGAATAATTCAACTTCATTTTAAATATATTCATTCTACCATGAAAATATTTCATACAAACATCTATTTACATACAAACACATTAAAATTTGTGAAAAGGGTTTCCACCCCTGTGGTTGTATGGCTTGAAATAGTCTCATTGCTTTGAATATGTATGCACACATTTGGCAAAAGAAAACTATTAAAATTTAGTATTTTTAAAATAAAAAATGATAACGAGGCTCCAAATTCCTGAAGGGAAAAGATCAAAGAAAAAAAAAAACAACCTATCAAGGTACCTCAAGTAGATGTAAATTTAATATATTTGTGAACCTTTGATCTGTGGCAAATAAACATTACAACTGTCAGTCTTGCAACATAATTTTGCTTGTTTTTCGAAAACAAAAGATGTCTGGATTCTAAATCACTACTCTTAAGACAGAAACTTGAGGCAACTGTTTTAAAACAAAGCAAAACAGAAAGCTATACTTCTACCTTCTTGGAAGATTTTAAATGCATTTTGCAGTGAGTGACTTAAATTTGTATTTATTAAATGAAAGTGACTAAAAGTGCCACATACTGTCTCACTGAGAAGACAACCCTTTGATTCACTGTTCACAATTAATGCAATTTTAATCGTTACCATTAAACGTCAAAAATGGTTACATTTGACCTCATCGGCCTTTCTGCGTTGTTGGTGATAAGAAAATAGTTTTTCAAGTTGGAAGAACCCCCAGAGGGTGAATAGGTTTAACCACAGCCCCAGACAGGTTCAAAGAGGTCTTGAAAAGCTAATTTCCTTCTTAGTTTCTCAGTCAGACCAGGGATGAAGCAGGTTAAAAATAAGAATAGGTACTACAAGACTCAAGTCCTCCTCCTCTGCTGCTTTGTAATCTCATCATTCCTTTGTGTCAGGAATTCAATCCTTACGGTCTTTGTGAGTCCATCCAAATGTCCATTGAGGGACATGCTCCTACAGATTAGTTCCTATTCCTAACTCTAACACAAGGTAATATTTCGTCATAGAAAAGATGCTAAGGAAAGATCTCGTCATGCAGGAGTTGGACTGAGACAGCTCTGAGTGAATGTCCTTGAGACTAGAGTGTCACCATGCACACGCACAGGTCCCACTGTTTTTGGGGACAGCATGGAGTTCTATTTCTTTATTCCCCACCACATGGAATCTTCCACATTCCTGTTTGGATGATGCTGACAAAACGACCGGATTCGGGGGCTTCCTGACACATTTCCTTCCGCAGCGGATGTAAAGTAGAAAGATACATCCTGAGGCTTTTGCATGCACATTTTGGCTCAATCAAGGAACAAACCCTTACTTCCCCAACAGTTAATTCTCTAGGGAACCTTGACCCCCTCGACTTCTTTCCCTACCTACAGAACTCGGAGACTTTCAAGCCCCGCTCTGATGATTCCACCCTGTGACTTACATGTGGGAATGAGTGTGAGTGGGAGGACGGGTTGGGGACAGCAGTGGGGACAGAGCCAGAGACACAGGCAAGTGGAGAGAGGTACCCACGGGGGGGAAGACGTGGACGGGAGAGAGTGAAAAGCCCGCTCAGAGAGCCAGAGAGAGACTCAGGAGAGAGGAGAGCGCAGAGCACAGAGGACTTGGAATGAGAGACACGGGGCTGTCGCTACACGGGGACCCCCAGGCATCCTCACGTGTGAAGAGAGGAGGGGGGAGAGCTAAGGAGAAAGACAGGGCGAGGCGCAGTTGGGTGTGTTGTTTCCTCTGATTTGTCTGAAGGTCACAGACACACTGCTGGGTTTTCAACTTGGAGTGTTATCATTCAATATCTAGTTTGAAGAACTGATTAGCTGCTTAAGCACTACTTACAACCCTTCAATTCCTTTTATCCAAATTTTTTAAAAATTCCATTTGAATGGGATAATGAGAGTAGCCCCTTCGGACAGAAATACCCCACTGCAGCCCTGACCAGAATGACATCGCCCTCAGGGAGGAAATCATTCAGATCACGCTGCCCCGGAGGTGTAACCTGCACCACCCTCTCCCTGCCTCGCTCCTGCCCCGGGGCTCATGAAAGCCCTCTTTCTCCTGAAGACAGTCACTGCTTTGGGACATACTTAAATTAAAGCACCTATCAGAATACAGGTCCAGAGACTTCCTCCATCTGTCACAGTTTACAGAACGATCTCTTTCTACAGAATAGAAGCGATTCTATCCTGATGCCTTTTAATAGAAAAACACTATTTGGTTCCTTTTGTGGAAGATCTTTCTAGAAGCCCTGACAACTTCCTCTCATCAGCTTAAGCTTTCAAACAGGGATCCAACTGGATCTTCCTGAAGCCACCACCAGCTAGCTGCAAAGCCTGCAGCCAGGCGCTCCGGGAAGGCTGGCCTTCCCAAGAAGGAAAGGGCGACTCTGTCATTTTCTTGAGGGCTGAATCCTGTGCCCAGGGGCTGCCTGAACTGAACTTTGTGGGCAGCCCTGGATCAAGCACTTTCGTGAAAGTCTTCATAAAGCAATGTGTAGCTGACAAGAAACAGCAAACTTCCTTCAAGCTGCTTCCTTCCTCTCCTTCTATTCCCAGCAAGCCTCTCTGACCAGCCAGCGCTCGCTGTCTGCTCCAGCCTCGCGGGCTCTAGCTTTCCAGACCACACTGACTCAGGTGACAGGAGCCACTGTTGACAGGTGCAGGTCACAGCACTCACCGCTCTCCAGTTCTTCCAGCCGCCTCATCAGGGCGTCCGCAGAAAACATGGTGATGGCATGTGGCGAGGTTTATAAAAAACCAAAACTCTCAGAATTCATTCAGAGCAATCCCAGTTATGTTACAGATCTAATTAGCTAAACTAAAAAACAGGGGTTTTCTCCTTATTTCTGCAGTTGTGATTACACATGGCTGGCAAAATGGCTGAAATGCTATTGGAGATTGCTGCTTTTAAACTATACAGGTGTTAACTCTTAGTTTACGATGCTTTGAAGCAGGTAAGTGCTTTGAAATTACAATGAAGAGTTTTAGCATTACGGTTTGATTTGTACCTAGTGATCAGTATGTCTGCCTTAATAGTACTGATTTAAAAAAAAATTTTTTGAATTCGGTTAGAATTCAAGTTTGCTATTTGACTTTTGAATTCAATGCACTGTGCCACAAGCCAGACTGCGCTGTGTTATGTACATTTAATGTGTACCCAAGGAGAAAAAATGACTAGCGCTATCGAAGATATTGCAAAATTGCCACAGTTACTGCTTAGAAATTCTAATTTTCTTCTCTTCTTTCTTAAAGTATATATTACAACTCTTCCATAACTTAATGCAAACAAAGTAAATTCATTTCTTCTCACATCTTAAAGCAAAGATATCTTTGTTTACATGCGAGAATAATATTCTATAATAATACCCCGGCCCTAAGAGCCAGTACTTTATATTAGGACATAATAATGAAATAATGATATAGAAAGAACCAGAGAGATCTACACACTGCTACTGATGCAAAATCCATTTGGAAATTTTCTCTTGGAAAGGGTATCTAAGAGAGAATAGGACTAAGGGGTGAAATGACTCAAAAAGTGGGCTTCTACTCACTAGGAAAAAAACAAAGCCATTCTATTGCAAGATACAGATCAAAGGTTAAAAGGCAAATTATACTACAGTTAGAGAATAAAGATGTAGTAATTCTCTACCCTCAATACGGCACGTACGCAAGTGTGATAACACAATTTGCATCGGCCATAGGAAAAAACATCATGGAAAAGCCACTTTCTAAAAATGACTGAAAAACCCCATTTCCCTTTTTCAGTCTAATCATTTGGCATCTCTGAGGGTGGTACAGATTTAGATGTGAACCACCAAAGAACATCACGCTGTCTTATGTCAAATGCTCGACAATACCTCTCAGTAGGACGTTGTTGCAAGGCTAGCTAATTTTAAATCTGGTATGAGTAATACAGTCAAACCTAGTTAGTATGCGAGAAAGTCGTTGCTAACTCAGGGTGAGAGGATGTGATGTCACAGCACGAGCAGTCCCTGGTTGTCGGATAAACGTAGTGCATAGATCCAAGTTTCTATTCCAGGTCTCTGAACCCAAGAGCCAGGCTGTTCACTTTTGCTGGGTGGCCTGGAAAGCCTTCAGCTCCACCTGGTACCACTCGGGGGCTTCGGGCCCACTCTTCCCCGGGGGGCTGTGGTCATAGCCATAGGCAACGGTGAGCTCCTCATCGGCCTCCACAGCTCGCAGGGTGCGGATGCATTTGATGGGTCCAAAGCGGGGGTGGACAAACCTAAACATCAAGATGCACACGGTCATTCCCAGGCCAGACCAGAAGGTCAGGAGCAAAGGCTGGCGAGGGGCTGATGCACGGATCGCCCCTGTGTGCTCTTCCCTGGCATCACTGGCAGCTACTCAAAGTGTGGTCCACAGATCCATCCACCAGCATCAGCTTCACCTGGGAGCCTGCTAGACCTGGAGCATCTGCACCCCACCCCGACCTGCCGGATTAGAATCTGTATTTTAACAACACCCCCAGGTGATTCATTGGCATATTAAAGTCTGAAAAGCACTGCTCTTTTTTTTCTTTTTTAGCATAATTGGCACTCTGTATTTATAAACCAACAAGCATGATCAACAACAAAAATCTGTCCTTAATGAGGAATCAGATCCAGTGCCACCTGTCAGCATTTCAGCTAATCTGGCCAGAAGTATCAGATTACCTGGCTGTACCTGGGGGAGAAGGCTCTACCATAGTGCTTTCAGAGATGCAAGAAAGAGTCCTACAGATTTTGAAAGCAAAAAATTCTGTATTCCACCCTATGCCTATAGAGGAAGTATTATTTTCTAGCATGAAAGTAGATGATTTCTTTCCGAGAAGGAAATCTAGACCTTTCTGTCAATCAGCTTCTTTAATATTTCCCTGTGGAGCATTCTGTGAAGGGAGCATGATCTCATTCCTGTAACAGGTCTTCTCAGAACCAGAAGTGACGTTAATGCTATGACGTGTATTTGCCAAAAGCTCCCAACCCTGATCACCTGCACGACTCCCTGCAGAACCGGCAGAGAAATAAGTAATGAATAGCCTACCCAGCAGCTGCTGAAATGGATATGTGGAAGGCATGGCCAAAAAGAAATCAGCTTTATCGTTATACGCATCCTGTCAAATCAATCTCATTCATTTACAGTTATGTTTTGAACAAAGGACAGGTGAGACACCAAAAGAGACGGTTCTAGGCCCTTAGTTACATTGGCACATGGAGCATAACAGTAAGTTCTTGGCTGGCTCTCTCTAGCAGTGGTGGAGGAAGGAGTGTGTCTGTGGTTTTAGGACAACTTGTACGTGGAATACAAGGAACGGCCCCACACTAAAGGGGGCCTCTATATCCACCTGCTTGGGTAGCATGCTTCATGGAAAGGACGGTTAACTCAGGGTTAGAAGACTTTGGTGTGAGTCCCGGTTCTGCACATTATTACTGTGTCCTCCTGGAAAGCCCACCTCCTAGCTCTGAATCTCACTTTCCCCAACTGTAAAATTGTGATAACACTAGTAATACTTATCTTACAAGGCGTTTATTTGTGGTGACAACATAGGGTCACATATAGAAAGCACTTCTTATAGTGCCTGGCACAAAGTGAGCACTCAACTAATATTAGTTACTATGTGTGTGTGAGCATGCATGTATGTGTGTGTGTGAGAGAGCATGCGTGTGTGTGCATGTGCGTGTGCGTGTGTGAGCATGCAAGTGCACAGGATTATCAGATGGTTCTCCATCACAGGGGAGGTGTCTGGACCACAGGCTCAGGAATTCTTTATTAAAATCACAACTCTTTGTTTAAATTAATGTATTTTGTTAAAAGAGTAATGCTCCTGATATGGAGCTCTGGTTAACCTCTGGTAAAATTTTTAAAAAGTCCTGTGTTGTGTTGTATTTCTGGGCCTCAGACCTTTCTTACAGTCCTCTCATATTTTCATTTTCCTGCCCATTATCATTATTTTCAGAGAGTAGATAATGAACACACTGAAAAGAAAGAATTCAATTTCAGGTGTAGATTTTTTTTTTTTTTTTGAGACAGGGTCTTGCTCTGTTGCCCAGGCTGGGGTGCCGTGGTGCCATCATAGCTCACTGTAACCTCAAATTCCTGGGCTCAAGTGATCCTCACCTCTTAGAATCTAGGCTCAAGCGATTCTCCTGCTTCAGCTTCCCAAAGTGCTGGGATTACAGGTGTGAGCCACTGTGCCTGGCTGGGTGTTGATTCTTGAGGGTGACACTGAGGCACAGCAGTTAAGAGCACTTAACCACGATGTCCACGAGACCTGCGTTTCCTCATCTGTAATCTGGGATAGAGATGTAGTGGCCTCGCTGAGTTACTGGGAGGATTGCATGAGATGATGCATGAAGAGCTTTAGACCTTTAGACTGACCTCGTGAGTGCTCAGTGAATGTTCGCTGCGTGGTCAGCAGTCACACCTACCCTCTGTGCCAACTGGTTTGGCTCCCTGTCCACATGTTACCTATATTTACAGCTAGGAAAGTAGTTCTCATCTATTTGTCTGTTTGGCATTTTGTACCAGACGGCTGTCAAAACAGCTTGCAGAAGTGTTGTTTTGTTTATGTTAAAGCACGCATGACAATACCAATGGTTTTAGAAACAGATGAATGCCATGCATTGGTATCTGAATTTTATATCCGGTTATTTTGCAAGTAGTCTTCCCATTACCTCAAATAACTAAGATTTAGTCACCTGGGCTTACAAACAAACAACAAACAAACAAAATGAAAACCTGCAAAGTAGATGGACTTGATTTAGCCTAAATGGCACCTTCTCTTATCTCCTGTGCTTTCTTCCTTTTGGTGAGAAAAATCATGCCCTTGCAATGAAATGAAAGAACTAGTTTGTTTTAAAGGCGTAATCTAGATGGCATTTATGCACGCCAGTTACCACAGCTTTAAGGGTTGTTGTTAAGCTGTGTGCAGCTTGGAATGACGATTTGGCGTAATCACACTGGCCATGAAAGCCTTGGAGTTAATAGTGGTGTCAGTTGCATTTCACATGACACATGTCCTTTGCCATTTCCACCCTCCCTTTAAATAGAAGTTGTAGTTTCAGTGCTTGTTAATTGCTGCCAAGGAGAGCAAGTCACTGCCAGGAAAATGTTTAAGGCATCTCATGGATGCAGGAAGGGACATTCTTGAGGAATCTCCAAATCCTGGTGATTTTCCTGCAGATTAAATCCACATGATCCGACCCTGCTTATGCTAACGAGCTGGACGATGGAGGGCCTGCAGGCTACGACTGCGACTGCGCACAAAAGGTTGCACGCAGCTCACTGGCTCCCAGGAAGAACTGGGGTTCTCAAGCCACGCTAAGGACAGCGATGATGATGGTACAAAGAATCCCAACTGTATCCTTGAGAGAACAGTCAGAGATGTGTGGCTTTGGGGAGAGATCATTTGGGGGCACATGAAAACTAGTAAAATATTTGTAGGGCTACCTGTAGAAGAGAGATTGACATAGTGCGTAAGAAAGAAAGGGAGACAATTAGGGCCAAGGGCTGGATGTTACAGGGAAACCCATCTGGGCTCAATATAAAGAAATCTCTAGTCATCAGACCTCAAAAACTGATTTCATAATGTCTGTTTCCTTTGTCCGGGCAGCTGCCTTTGTGGATAATAGTAAACTCCACTAACGGAGGTTTCCAAGAAGAGGTTCAATGAGCAGATGAAGGGAAGGCTCAAACCCTAAGAAGGGGTAGGATTATTTGATTTTTTAAAAAATAACAGCTTTGTTAAGATAAAATTCACACACCATAAAATTCACCCTTTCAAAGTAGACAATTCAGTGGGTTTTTTAAAGTGCATTCACAAAGTTGTACAATCATCACCACTGTCTAATTTTAGAACATTTATTTTAGAACATTTTAATCACCCCAAAATGAAACCCCATACCCATCAGTAGACACTCCTTATCCCAACTCCCCAACCCTATATAATCACTAATCTACTTTCTGTCTCTACAGATTTCCTGATTTTTGGACATTTCATATAAACGGAATCATGCCATATGTGGTCTTTTGCGACCAGATTCTTTCACTTAGTATAATGCTTTTAATTCTCATCCATGTTGTACCATACATTAGTACTTCATTCCTTTTTATTATCAAATAATACAGACTTTTTGATTTTATAGGTCCTCTGAGACCTCAGGCCCTGGGCTTAGGATTTTACCTTCCTCTTTCCTTCACATAGTAAAAGGGTTACCTAGTCTTCTCCCATATGCAGAGTAATTCCACTTTTTACTATTATTTCAAATAACACCATCCTTAATTTTCCAGAATGAGAAAATTGAAGGACCAAAAAAAAAAAAAAAAAAAAAAAAAAAAACAGGCAGCAATAAAACAGCAAACCTAGGAATACTGTTTCCATGGCATTTCTACTCTTCGAGGCACTTTTCCATTTCTTAGCTTATCAAGGCCAGGGAATGGAGCTGTTTAGATTTTGAGTCTCAAGTCATAACCCTGAAGCAAGTGGCAGAGGACCCATGGTTATTTAGATGGAACAGCCGTTATCTGAGGCAGGATAACATCTTTTACATGACCCCCTCAATCCCTGAGGAATAGGTCCACCCCAGCAGCTCAGTGGAATACTTACATGTCATAGATGCAGTTTGGAGTGAAGGAGTGATTAGCCTTGTGTCCCAAGGAGGCACAGTACTTGGATACGTGGTTATAGGGCTCAGGCACATCAATGACCGTTTCCTCATCGAGGGAGAGGGTGTTCCCATTAAGGGCCCAGTCTCTGCTGTCAACCTGCAAAAAACAAGAAAGAGAGCATTAGAGAGGACCTTTCTCCCCAAAGTGCAGAGGATCTCAAAGATATTAACTCATTTATCCTGAAACACGGTTTGAGTGCAAGGAATATGGAAAAAAACCAAGGCATCTCTCTGATGGTACAAATGACATCTCTGGACAGCACCAAGCAGCTCAACTTACTACTTATTGATTTTTCTTTATTTTATACAAAAAAAAGGATTTAAGGTCCCTCATAAAGATACACAAAATATAACTAGATAACTTTAATTACAAGCAAATGAAGATACTCGCTTCGGCAGCACATATACTAAAATTGGAACAATACAGAGAAGATTATCACGGCCCCTGCATAAGGATGACATGCAAATTCATGAAGCATTCCATATTTTTGTTTGTACTCCCATAATATTCTGAAATAAAAAAATAAATAAATAAATTCAAACTAAAAATTAAAAAAAAAATAAAGCAGATGAAGTCTACGGTGGCTCATGCTCCCACTCTGGGAGGCTGAGGCAGGAGGATTGCTTGGGGCCAGGAGTTCGAGACCAGCCTGAGCAAGAGCAAGACCCCCATCACAAACAAACAAAGAAAAATATATCACTATATTTTGAAGTCACCTTTCATATGCTGAATTTCTTGGCCTTTCTGGATTGCTGATAGAAGTCTGGCCGTTGCATGGGGACAATGTCTGCCTGACCATAGCTCAGTCTGAATATGTTACCATCTATTGCCTGTGCAACTGCTTTGAACGTGTAATAACCTTACTATTATATTTCATGGCATTTCCCCCCTTACCGTTCTGTAGGAATAGGGAAACTGAAGACATGAGTGTGGGCTATCAGCCACAAGATTAAGTCCCACACCCTTAATACAAGTGAGACAAGGATAGAGCTCACCAGCTGTGCTAAAAACACGGAACTTTTGCCCTTAAGCAGACACTTAGGAAGTTAATTGTGAAGAAACAAAAACAAAAAACAAATATAAAATCTTTAGAAATATATCAAAGATTGTGTCTTAAAGGCAAGAGGTGAGTCAACTCTTTTAACTTTTTATTTTTGATTTTTTTGGCAACAGAACCCTTCCTGACAAGATGTAGGCTAACGTATGGCTTTTGCACGACTTGATGGAGGGGACTTCCTACAAAGCACCTTACCCAAGGTCACCAGTTAATTACTCACAGAGTCCAACTGGATCTCAATTTTTCATACATTAAGTATGGTCTCAGACAAAGCAATTACTTTGACTATATTGATCTCACCACCCCATTCTTTTTTAACAAAAAAGCAAATCTGCTTGTTCCTTTATATTTCTAGTGAATACTAAAGTACAGGGAGGTGGCTTTGCCCGGCACAGTGGCTCATACCTGTAATTCTAGCACTCTGAGAGGCCAAGGAGGGAGGATCACTTGAGCTCAGGAGTTCCAGACCAGCCTGAGCAAGAGCGAGACCCCGTCTCTAGTAAATACAGAAAAATTAGCCGGATATGGTGGCCCATGCCTGTAGTCCCAGCTACTGGGGAGGCTGAGGCAGGAGGTTTATTTGAGCCCAGTAGTTTGAGGTTGCTATGAGCTAGGCTAATGCCCCAGCACTCGCCCAGGCAACAGAGTGAGACTCTGTCTCAACAATAATAAAATAAAATAAAATATAAAATAAAATAACATAAAATACAGGGACTTTGTTTGAAACAAAGCCCTCTAACCAACTGAGTTGATTTGCCATGTCTACACCACTCACCTCCTGGTGCGTAATTCGGACTCCATTATAAAAAGACATAACAGTATTAGGTCCCACTGCTACCTTTGAAAACAGTCCTTCTCCAGCACTGGAAATGAGAGATTCAGCAACATAAACCCTAAATAGAAAAAAAAGAGTCAAATAATGACCTTTGAAGTTTGATATGTCCCTCCTTATAGCAAACGCCAAAATATCATGACAGCTACTAAGTCCAAAATGTCAGTTCAAATACTCCTACCAAGAAGGAGTATTTGAGGAGGAAGAAAAAGTTAAACTACAGTATTTAGGCATTAGAAATAGAGGAAATGGTAGTTATGTCTCTTTTAAGAGTAGTGTTTAAAATTTGCTTTCTAATAAGGGAATTATTGTTATATATTCACAAAGCTACTTGGTGCTTGATACGAGGTGTTTTTTAGGTAGAATTTTATATTTTTAGTTCATGACAATTTTCACTGTCTTACTGGACAAGTAAAACATTTTCCAAAGTTATTTAAAGCTATACCTAAGTTTGTCAATACCAGATAGGAGGGGGAAACTGTTAAGTCAAGCCCCAGGATGAATCTTTTACATGAAACAGTAACAAACAGTTAATAAGATATATCCAATAAGCAGTTCCCAACACAAGGGTTTATTACAGGGGTCAGCTAATAATGGCCTGAGCATCATATATGGCTGTTGCTCATTTTTGTAAATAAAGTTTTACGTGGCACACAGCCACACCTATTTGCTTGGCATCGTCTTTGACTGCTTTAGTGCTACAAAGGCAGAGTTGAGTAGTTGTAATAGAGATCATATGGCTTGCAAAGCCTAAAATATTTACCATGTGGCTCTTTACAGAAACAGTTTGCCAACCATTTGTTATAAGAAGCGAAAACAGCACTCGTGATCATGGAACGGCCTTTAGCAAGACAGTATGTGTTCCATCAACAACTATTTCAGTGCTTCAGACGCTGCGATGGAATAACCCTGCATGCAGGGTTCAGCTGTCATTTCTGTTGTGTGGCTCTCATGCTTATGCATGGATGGGAAGACTGAATTATTGCTTCTGACTCTCTACTCCCTTCCTGTGATAGAATTATACATCCTGTCACTGTGCCATGTGGCCTTGAAGTACCACCCTCAGAGTGGGTGAGGCTTCACGCCTGCCCTACTGACTTCGTGCTTGGCGCTGTGATCTGCTTGGCTAGGAGAACTCGGGTGGAAGTGACCGCACGCTAGGTGTCAGGTGCTAAGAGGCGTGGCAAGTTTCTGCTGGCCTGCTCCATAGTTTCCACTGCCTCCATAAGAAGAATATGCCCCCGGGGGCTGTTCTCCTGGAGCCCCAGTCTGGGAATGAAGACATGTGAAACAGACCTGAACCCAATTTAAGATCCAGACTCCAGCCTAGGCTGGCTGAGCTTAGCTGATTCCAGTCAAGAGCAGCTGAACCTCAGTCCACCTACAGAACCCTGAGTGTGAAAGAAAATGTTTGCTTTTGTGAACCATCGGTAGTTTTGAGGGTATTGTTACGCTGCATTATCAAAATAATAATAACAGAAAAGACTAATACATACAGTTATGGTCCCGTTGTGTTTTGGGGTTAACAAAGAGACCACGCCATTCCCTTTATAACTGGGCCAGAACCTCATGTCAAAAAAGAGGCCATTCATTTATTGTGACATTGTTGGGTCAGCTCTGTCCATGAACGGGCAATAAAAACTGAGCGAGAGGCAAGCCATGCTTACAAAGAGTGAGGCGAAGAGAAGACCAATTGCAGATAGTACCCTCACTCAGAAACCTGCTGCCGGGGAATAAGAAAAATCCCAGAGAGGGCACCAGAGAAAACCATACGAAGAATTGAGAGCTAGCACTTAGCCATTCTTTTTTATTTTTCCCCCAATACCAGCAGAAAAGCATAGCGATTCTTATAGCTAAGATATGAAATGCAATGAAGTTGACCCGCTGGGAGTGAGCTTGTAGAATCAGAAACTTGTCATTTATAAGCTGTCGTTTATGCCTCTAACGTGTTCTTTGCTTCCCTCTTGTCCTCCCTTAGTGAGAAAAGGAATTGTTGTATGTTCCAGAACCCCGCCCAGCTGGGCTAATCAGAAAAGGACGTGTCCTGTGTGCGTAGGCGAGGGCTTTGAAGAGTGTGACATACTCCCCTAGAGGGACAGCATGTGACTGCAGCACAAACACTAAGAAAGGGGGCCCCTGGGCAGGGCAGGGCTGGCTGCCTGGCCCACCTGCTCCGTCCGCCTAGAGGTTTCATTCCGGGACTGACACCCCGGCTGTCCTGTGCTTCATGGGTGAAGAAACTCTCTTACAGAAACAGATTCTGCAGGAGAATAAAAATGCTCTTCTTCAGAAGATAGAAATATTTATCTGGAGGATTTGCAAAGGAAAAGGACACTTTAATGAGAAGCTTGGTCTGAGCAGAAACCCAGCCTGGCCAGAGAGCCACAGAGGCACACTAGTTCCCACCACCGGGGTTATTTAACCTCACATAAACAGCGCCATTAAAACCACAAGGAAAAAATTACCTTTCTGATTCATAAGGATCTGGAAGAAGAGCGTCGGTAGAAATGCAGGATGAAGTTGACTTATCAAAATGGTACACTGCATCTAAAAAGCAAACAAAAATATCAGTACGGGTACAGAGATGGAGAAGAACATTTAAAACATTTTTCTCTACATGAGAAATACATGTAAGTTAAAAAAAAATGCTCTCTACCTACGGGGAAAAGAAGAGTTAAATAACTAAATATGTTATTTAAGTTATACCACCTAGAATGAAATTCTGCAATTTAAATGGACAATTTTTAGATTTACGCTTCTGTTTTATTTTTAGGTCTTAAGGAACAGCCATCAGATATATCTCTTAAATCCCTATTTGCTTGTGAAGTTTCTTTATTCAAATGATTTAAAAGACGCTTGGGGACTTAAAATTTTTAATCAATAAAATGCTTTGTCATGAAATTTTGAGATCTCCCTGGTTTTAAATTTTCCTTGTGGTTTTCTTCATATCAGATACAGTCTATAGAATTCAACAACCAAGCCCTGGCAGTTGTCCCCGTCACTAAGCATCGACATTCTGCCGCACCAGGATTAGGCAGAACAGTGGTGCTTTTGATAAAGCATTAACAACATCATCTTATTTCTATTAAGGTGGTTCGGAAGCCAATTAATAATTTATGCCACAAACTAAGATACACCATAGCCGTAGAATTAACGTTAGCTCTCTGCAAAGGATTAGCTTTAGAGAATCCTCACAGAGCACAATGAAAACATAAGATGCTCTCAAGGCTAATAAGTAAGAAAATAAGAATTGGGACTGCAGGGCTTACTACTCCTGCAAAGTAAACTACTTGATGCACCAAAGTATAACTTGTAATCCCATTAAACAATTCTTTAGTGGTTACCAATGGTTGCCAGGTCTTCTTTCTGCTTGTTGTTGTTTTTGGTACAACCAAAACCTGAATCAATGCTTCAAACTAAAAGTTAGAAAACAATCCAAAGCAGCCAGTGTCTAACTCAGAAACAGATTATTTGAGTATTTCAAAGAGAATTTAATTCAGAGACTTGGTTATAGAGGGGATGGAAGAGCTGACAAGCCAAACAGGGAGCTCTGAGGAGCCCAGAATCTGGAAGAGAAGGAAACTGCCACCCTAAGCCAGAAGGACAGAGAAGGTGGTGTTCCTGGAGCTCAGAGCTTGGGTGGCTAGAACTAAGGTTGGCGCTCCTGATGGGACATGGCATCAGGAGGTGATGCGGCACTGCTGGACACAGAGTGGGCTTCCTCCTGTTCTGGAGGAACAAAGTGTTCCACTTTGTTCCCAGCCAGTCGCTTCCCTTTGGCCAAATCCAGCCAGAAGTAAGGTGTACAGGAGCCTGGGAAATGCAGCCTGCAAGGGGGAGATGCCCTCTGCACTAAAAGCAGGCTGTGAAAGAATGAGGAATGGACTAGATCTGAGAGCAAAGTGATAATGGGCCACCATGTAATCTGTGAAAAGAATTTAGTTTAAAAAAACACTTTTGGCTGGGCGTGGTGGCTCACGCCTATAATCCCAGCACTCTGGGAGGCCGAGGCGGGAGGATCACTTGAGGTCAGGCGTTCGAGACCAGCCTGAGCAAGAGCAAGAATTCCCATCTCTACTAAAAATAAAAAAAATTAGCCGGGCGTGGTGGCACGTGCTTGTAGTCCAAGATACTCAAGAGGCTGAGGTAGGAGGATTGCTTGAGTCCAGGAGTCTGAGGTTGCTGTGAGCTAGGTTGAGGCCCCGGCACTCTAGCCTGGGCAACAGAGTGAGACTCTGTCTCAAAACAAAAACAAAAACAAAAAACCACTTATAAAAAACAAAAACAAAAACCAAACTTGTGTGTGAAATATATGTTTTATTGTGTAGAAATTCTCCCATGAACCTCCATCTCATTCCTTAGACTAAAATTTTCATCACAAGAGTCCTGAGTGCCACCTCCATGCATGTTAGGCACTGTGCAGATACAGATGGGATTAGCAGCTGTCAAGGAGTGTGCACCGTCTTCCCCAGTGCCTGTGGTCCCTTCCGCTAGTCCCTCAGACACGCCTGGGCTCAGGGCAAACAAAACGCACCCTTTACTTTTCCTCTTGTCCCTTCTGGTTTACACTATGCACTTTGGCTAGAATTCATGCATTCACTGGCAAACACTAATGATAAAAGGTGAGCCAAGCCTTAAAGAGGAGTAGGGATGAGCCAGGGAAAGGAGTTCCCATGTGGAGGGGAAAGAGGTGAGCAGAAATTCCAGCCAGAGGCAGAGATGCAAAAACCAGCATGAAGTATAGCGGAGAATTGGAGGTAGTTTGTGGTTACAACTGCATACAGAGACAAGGTTGGCGGGAGAAGCTGGTGAGGGGCAGGTGGGGGAGTACTTTATGCAAGACATTTGTACTATGTATCCCTCCTCCCCCAACACTGGACCCAACAGTCACATGACCCTGCACCACCTAATCTGCTAGCCAGGCAGCAGGTCAGTAATTATAACTGAAAGGCGTGGAGGGCACAGAGAAGTGGCACAACTAGAGCAAAGGTCTGTGCAGGGCTTCTTCGGAGTTACCCAAAGCAACCATGGTTCCTGACCCTTTAGAGGTTCAACATCTGCTCAAATACCCGAGGCCTGCCAGAATCATGCCAATAAATTCCCCCTTTATTTTTTGCCTTAAGTTAATTTGAAGAGGGTGTTTGTTATTTGCAGCCAGGAATTCAAAAACAAAAACAATTAAAAAAAATTCCCTTAAGGATGATCACTCCCTCTCTTGGCCAGGTGAGGTAGCTCATGCCTATAATCCTAGCACTCTGGGAGGCTGAGGCAGGAGGATCGCTCGACGTCAGGAATTCAAGACCAGCCTGAGCAAGAGCAAGACCCCATCTCTACTGAAAATAGAAAGAAATTATCTGGACAACTAAAAATATATAGGAAAACTCAGCCGGGCACGGTAGCACACACATGTAGTCCCAGCTACTCGGGAGGCTGAAGCAGGAGGATTGCTTAAGCCCAGGAGTCTGAGGTTGCTGTGAGCTAGGCTGACGCCACGGCACTCTAGCCCAGGGAACAGAGTGAGACTCTGTCTCAAAAAAAAAAAAAAAAAAAAGAATGATCACTCTCCAGATCTGTTTCTTATTTATACCAAGAAGAATGTAAATAGCAACAATAACTTTCATTATGATATTTTAGGGTAGGTGCTAATATCCATATTTGATAGTGAAGAAACAGGTTCTGAAAGAATAAATAACTTGCCCGAGAACACGATAACAGTAAATGTTAGAGCTAAGACTCAAATTAGGCAACTCTTAAATTCAGGCACTTGCCACTAAAAATGCTGCCACTTCTGTAAAGTTTTATAATGCGCATCAGCCACTGGGCTCCTCCCCTGCTCCCAGCCTCCTCATTTCTAAATACTATAACACTATCTCCTTTCAGAACGACGTCAAGAGCACAGACACTGGAGTTTGTGGTTCAAGGATCACTGCTTCCTTTTTTTTTTTAATAAACTTTTCATTTTGGAATAATTTCAAGTACAAGTCATTCATCCCTTAAATGATGGGAAACCCTTCTGAGAAATCTGTCATTGAGTGACTGTCCTTGTGCGAACATCATAGAGTGTCCTTGTACAAACACAGATGACGTTCCTACAGCACACCTACGCTCTATGGTACAGCCTATTGCTCCTGGGCCACAAACCTGTACAGAACACGTTATTGTACTGAAAACTTTAGGCAAATATAACATAATGGTAAGGATTTGTGTATCTAAGCATACAAAAAGTACAGTATTAGTGCTGTATGTAGAAACTAAAAAAAAAAAAAAAAGAAAAGGTACAGTAAAAATACGGTGTAATCTTATGGGATTACCACTATTATGCAGCCCATGGTTATATACAGAAAAGTCACAAAAATACAACAGAGAGTTTTCACTGTTTCTCCTAATGTTAACTTCTTACATTACATGGTACATTTGTCAAAATTAAGAAACCAACACAGATACATTACTATGAACTCAACTGTAGACTTTATTTTAGATTTCAACAGTTTTTCCACTAATGTCCTCTTTCTGTTCCAGGATCTAATCCAGAATCCCACATTGCATTTAGAATGCCTCAATTTTTAACTTAAAAAGAAAAAAATCCAAAAAAAGACATTTAAAGCAACCCAAATTGGACCTAAATATAAATGCTGTATTTCCCACTTTTGGACAACCTTCCTGTGGAGATTCTTCTTCAAATCCCAAATAACTAAATATTATTTAAGCCTATTAATGCTTAAATTTATTATCTTTTCTACTTTTTTCTCATCACCTAACTTGGATCAGAAATACATGCATATATTGTTTTCAAAGATTCAGACCAATTCAGATAGGTTTCTTCTGCTATGCCACCCAAAATGCAAAACCTTGATTTTTCTTTGCATATTTTCCTATATTTTCCAGATTTTCTACAATAAATAATTTTATACTCAGAAAAAACAGTTTAGTGTAGCATGTTGCACTTCTAAAAGGAAATAAGATTTTTTTCTACTATGGATTTTCTGGTTTCACTCATATATTGTGTATATGCTCCATGCAAGGTGCTAGGCTCTGAAGAGGGCCAGAGATGCCAATATGCATTTATATTTTCCAGTCACCACAAGCTGAATCAACTTTACCATCTGCACCAATTTGGAGATCTACCTCTTTTGGTTTTTTATTATCATTAAACCATAGTTGAGATTTTTTAGAGATGGAACCACTGATTGAATTACTCCTGTCATTTCTTTACACCTTCCCTGAATTAGAACTACATAGCTACGTACTTTGTCATGTGACTTTGCAGTACCTCTCACTCCTGTGTGTGGTGTAATTTCCCTGTCTCACTGATATCTGTTTTGGCCATGTGACTTGCTTTGACCACTGCAAAGTGGGTGAAGGTAACATTGTGTCAGTTCCAAGGTGAAGCTTTAAGAGGCATCATAGGTGTGTGACTAGGCTCTGACTTCTATGATCCACTGTGAGAAAATCTTGCCCAAGGTCACTACTGTCCCTTCAGACTGGGCTCAGAATTAACACATATATGACAGACTCAAACCTGACCAGAAGCCTCAAGTCCAGCCTGGCCCCACCATGCCCAGCCTCAGCCAGCTGGAGTACGGCAAGGCAGCAGACCTGTGTGTGCTGCTGTGGGCGACTGGGGTGCTGAGGTGTCTGTTGGGCAGCAAAACATGATGAATACACTATTAAAGTGAACTCTACAGAGAAGAAAAGAAAATCCTCTCAAGTAAGTCCTAACAACCCGCTTTGGAATTAGAGCAGCCCATCTGAAGCAAAGTCAACTTACTTCCAGGCATCAGTTCAAAGTGAGGCCTCCCTTCTTCGGTGGACATAAGGGTGGCCAGCTTTCCTTCTATCATCTCTCCATCAATGAATTTCCCATAAAGTGCGGTCCTCTCATCAGGGTACACATAGGCTATCTTCTCCCCAGTCATCTCCCCATCTTCGTTTACTTCTCCTACAAGGCTGCCTCCATCCTGATGGGAGAAACCAAAAACCAGAAATATTATATATAGTATTTGATTAGGACACAAGTTCAAGAAATGTCCCGTCTGAACTGCCATTGCTAAGAGCACCAATATGGGCCGGGCACAGTGGCTTATGCCTGTAATCCTAGCACTCTGGAGGCCGAGGCGGGAGGATCACTTGAGCTCAGGAGTTTGAGCTATGATGATACCACTGCAGCTGGGGTGACAGAGTCCTACTCTGTATAAAAAAAAAAAAAAAAAAAAAAAAAGCACCAACATGGATACTAACAGTTTAAGAACCCAGAGCTTTTCACATGAGTAAGAAAAACATGATGCCCATATCCGCAATCAGCCACATACAAACATACTTCTAGCAAGTCATACGCACGCCTGATCTTTAGAGACTGAGTTGCACTTTGTAATCCTGGACAAATTACTGATACTCTACCTTGGTTTGTTATGTAAAAAACAAGTATTTTACACTCATAACATTAGTTACAAACATTTGAAGGAAATGGATCTGTTACTTTTGGTCAATGTCAAATGTGATGAGGATCTACAGCAAGACAATCTTACCCATATTCCTCTCTCACTTTCCAATGTTAAATGTTGGATTTCTAGTCTACTAAGGAAATCGTTAGTTCAAATGTACTTAAGAATAAACGTAATGTACATGAGTAAAGATAGAGTTGTCTGCATGTTCTAAGATAAACAGGACTTCTGGACACTGTCCACCTTTCTGAGCATCCTAAACGCTCATCATTTTTGGAGTTAGAAGGAAAACTGAAAAAAGATCAACTAAATTCTACTCCCTTCTGCATTGCTTCTTTCTTCCCACTCTTTATTTACAGTTCCCACTTGCTCTCCAGCAGAGGAGCTTCTTGCTTAACTCTTTCATTTACTTCATTCCTAAGAGTCATTGAGTACTTTAGGGCAGAGGCTATTGCATAATTCTTTATCCTGGTAAGTGCGAGGGATACAACAGGTGGTTCATTAAATACTTTTTGAATTGAGCTGGGATACCAAAAAGCAATGAATAATTTAATCTAGGGTGTCAGAGAGGTTTCTTTTTTTTTTTTTTTTTTTGCTCCAAATCCAGAAGGTCCATATGTATAACTTGGAAAATCTAAGATCTTTGGGTTTGATATAATAATAGTAATGTCATGATATCTTCTAAATGCTTGGTTAATTTCCCCAACTCAAAGATCTAGAAACAGCTACTCAAAATCAGTGATGTAGGATGACTTTTGAGAGTTCCCAAATGCTGCTTATTAAGAGACAGTAGGAGGCTGGGTGTGGTGGCTTACGGCTATAATCCTGGCACTCTGGGAGGCCGATGCGGGAGGATTACTTGGGCTCAGGTGTTTGAGACCAGCCTGAACAAGAGCCAAACCCCATCTCTACCAAAATTAGAAAAAATTAGCCATGCATGGTGGTGTGCTCCTGTAGTCCCAGCTACAAGGAAGGCTGAAGCAGGAGGATCGCTTGAGCCCAGGGGTTTGAGGTTGCAAGGAGCTACAATGATGCCACCGCACTCCTGGGGTGACAGAGTAAGACACTCTCAAAAGAAAAAAAAAGGGAGAGATAGTAGGAATAAATAAGATTGGGTACATGATTTCTACAGCTCACCATAGTCTAATTGCTCTTGGAGGAAGAAGGTTTTAAAAGGAATCACAGTACTTCCATAGAAAGAAAAATACTTCGAAGCATTTTTTCATGGACAGAAAACACACGAGCAATATATTTATTGCTTTTCTCCTCCCCGAGTTAATTCTTAATAACCGAGCATAAATGAAGATGGCATTTTCTTTAATATCTGCCTTCAGGCTTTCAGGCTGCCTTCAGGCTGATTTTTATTGAGCTGAAGCATGTGAGAGTATTTGTACTTCTTATATGCTGTAACTAATACAGGCCATCAACATTACTGTTTATTTAAAACAGAAGTCTTTCTAGGGTCTCATATCTTTTCCCCTTAAATGCTTTAAATTTCTGGTTTTGGAGGAAGTGGATTTATTTGTCTAGAATGATAAAGGAGAAATTCTTTTATTTCCAAAAGGAGTTATACATTTTTAATTAAAAACTTTATATCATTGGCTGGTCCCATGGTAGTGGGTTATCAGAACTTATTAACATTAGTGTCACTAAAGTTGGTACACAGCCCTCCACTGCTAAATTTGACTGGCAAAAAACAAAAACTAAAACAAACAAAGCAAAACAAAAAACAAAAGGTTTTATCATGGTTCCAAGGTAAATTTTTGAAAGAAACAAACTGTCCTTAGAGTGAACTTATAAATACGTACTACAGGGAAAAATCATTATTTTTTTCCTCCCCTTGTTCTCACTTTGGCCCCATGCCACAGAAATGTCCTTGCTGTTTCAGAGAACACTGGAGAAGAAGCAGCAGCTTCCTCTCCTCTGCTCACTGGCTCCGCCTCATGGAGGAGGAATCATTTGAATCAATTCATTTGATTGGTGAGAAGGCAGGATCTGACACCTACTGACACCCATCTCCTTATTGGTGGAGATTAATAGGATAAAGGCTGCTATTTAGCTGACCAATGCTTCCTTCCTAAGGCAGAGTCTTCTCTTATATTTAATAAGATAATTGGGGCTAAAGGCTAACATGTAGCTGCATTTCTAGGTCTCAAAATGCAACTATGTTGAGTGAGGCAAAGCCATTCACCAATCTTGGTGCATCTTTGATCTCATCTAGGGGCTTTAATTGATTATAGTCACAAGTGAAATGACAGGTAGTGGGAGAAGGTGGTAATCCATACTTCACCTTTTTCCTATACCCATCCTCATGTAGGGAGTTCCACATTCCCTGACTTTGAGACCCACTGTCACTGCAGCACTGGGCAGCAAGACACCCAACCTGGCAGCTCATGAAGCAAAGTTTCAGTCTTCCTAGGCTGGAAGTACTTCTACCACTTCCTATCCTTCTCCTTGCCTTCTCCTAAGCAGTGAATGCTATAACTTCTGATCTGTCAATCATAGATGCTATCAAGAGGATAGGCAAATGCTTTAGTAATTCTTAGAAAATGTTCTATTTACAACATTCTTCTCTTATGCCCTTTTCCTGAAATATGGCTTATTTTTTAAGAACAATAACATGTAAGTAGATTTAGGTGGGGCAACTTTTCTTGTTAAACATGTAATTAATCATTTGTTTTATTAATGCTTTTTAATCATAAAAAGATAGGTTTCAGAGTAAAAAATGTCTCTTGACTTAAGTTCTGAAAATAAAATATTAAATGAAATATTTTCTAAGGTCTATTTTCTGAAGCATTTTTTGGATATTCACTAACAACAGATGGGATATTTGAATGCAAAAAAAAAATTAGGGCGTTAATTCCCAACCATGGGTTTTGCCATATCTTTTTGTTCTAATAAACTTCAGAAACATCATAAAATGCTATTGAATACTCAAAGGCAAGTTAATTTTAATCGCCTTAATTTAAGCAATATAAGCCATAAAGCACCTTAAAAAGCAGTGAGTGGAATTGTGAAATCAAGCAACAACAGCGTAGTATGCCCCAAAAGATTGGAAATTGCTGGATTAGTTCTTACATATGAGAAACAGAGAATAAAATAGCTACCATGAAATATTACACCATCTTTTTCTACATGCCAAACGAATTAAAAGCCATATATTTTGCCTTTATATAGTGGTACAAGAAAACTGATTTGTCCCAATTTGTTTTAATCATGACTAATCATTCCTTCCCAAAACAACTGAAAAGTAATTAATAGTAGATTCAAGGACCAACCATCTAAGTCAATAGTGAAGAACAGTGAGAGGGCACGCCTCACCCACTCTTGGCTGCAGCTATTGTGACTCTAGGTTTCACAACTTCACGGGTTCTAACATAAAGAATACATTTTCCTCTTCATTGTGAAGAGACAACCCATTTTCTTAAAATATGTTACTTTCAGCCAAGTGAACAGTCGTAAGGCTTACTGGGTAGTATATCCAGCACACTCCATGCCGAATGTTATCTTTATATTGCCCCTTGAAGATCAGTCTCCCATCCGTGTCGTACTCTTGGGCCGGACCATTCAGCTCTCCATCTACATACGTGCCCTGGAGAACTCCTCCGTCCTCGTAAGTGTAGACTCCCTGGCCCTGCAGGGCGTCATCCACGTAATACCCCTCCAGGGTGCTGCGAGAGAAGGGAGAACAAAAAGGAATAGTCAGACGGTGACTCAACTCTCTTCAAAGAAAGGATCACAACTGCATGCCCAGCTCTGTCTCAGCCCTGACCTGTGTCCAGGGCGTCCTCCCGTATTCTCACAGACTCCTAGGAAAACACTTCAGAGATACAGGTAAGATTAGGAAGAAAGAGGGAGATTTTTAAAACCTAATCTCCTGGTTCCTATTAATCCTTTTTCTCTGCAGGAGGAAACAGAGAAGAAAAAAGCTACGGGTGGAAATTGTGAACAAGCCTCACCTGAATATGCTTCCAAGGCTGGATGCCAACCTGTTCCGGGCAATAGAAACTCTGATGTTACCCTCTCCACATATAAACCACTCCTGTTTAATTTCCCTCAAGAGTGATCCAGAATTCACTGGAAGTTCTCAACGATCTTTCAGATGGCTTGTACGCAGTGATCTCTAACAACACAAACGGGGTTTGGAATGTATAAATGTCTACATATTTGTTTCAAGTCACTAATGTATTATTTATCAGTGACAGCCATATTGGTAGCCAGTCAAAAGAATCCCCTTGTATCTCTTTGGAAGATATATAGGGATTTATTTAAGTATATGTAGATAATTATGTGCATGTGTGTGTGTACACATATACATACATATACACATACATGACCATGATCATGGCCAGTTGGGGCAAGTAAGGAAGACTGCAGGGCTGCAGGCTCAACTCTGCTGGTGTTATTAGCAGCCCGGCAGCTTGACACCCATGGTCCTACTCAGAAGAATGCTCACAGGAATGCCCATGGTGATTTTACCAGCACCCCTCTTTCTCTCTCCTCATAAAACACATTTGGGAGTTCAGAAATATGTTTGTTTGTTTTGAGACAGGATCTCACTCTGTCACCTGGACTAGAATGCAGGGGTGTGCGTCATCATAGCTCACAGCAACCTTAAACTCCTGGGCTCAAGCGATCCTCCTGCCTCAGCCTCCTTAGTAGCTGGGACTACAGGTGTGTGCTACCACACCTGGCTAATTTTTCCATTTTTTTGTAGAGACGGGGTCTGGCTCTTGCTCAGACTGGTCTCGAACACCTCACCTTAAGCGATTCTCCCAACTTGGCCCCCGAGAGTGCTAGGATTACAGGCATGAGCTACTGTGCCTGGCTCCAAATTATTTTTAAACTTTAAAATATAAGAAATTTAGAAACAAAGACAGCTTGATCATTTTAAGATATGTAGATAGCATTCATCCGTTAATTCAACTAGTCAACATTTATAGTGCACCTTCTAAGTAGCGAGCCTCGTGCAAGGCTCTAGAGGGCTTGATGAACAAAACAAGTGCAGTCACAGAGGAGAGCTGGCAAGACACACAGTGTACTGGAGCGGGCAGGACACAAAGCGGGCAATGGGGACTTAGGTGGCTGCACCCGACTCTGCCTGGTAAGGTCTTGTCTTGCTTCAGTGAATGACTGAGTATGATCTATAATTATTCAATGAAAAGCACAGCCAAAGTAACGACAGCTTCTGATTACATTGTAATTACACTATGCATAGTCTCCCAAGGAGATAAATAGTTTTCTTTCAGTTTTGTTTGTACTATCAATGACAAATAGGCTTACTAAATTCATGAAGAGAATAAAGTGCACTTTAGCATAGCCCTTGCAAAAATAATCAAAATTCTAAAGCAGTGAGGCCGGAATTAATGAGATTCGACTGTCATTAGACTCCCACAATTGAAAAAAAACAACCTTGGTGAAGGATAACTAATCAAGTGATAGAATGACGCGATATGTACTGCAAAAAACTATTCATTTATCTTCACTTTTAGGATTGCCAGAAAATATACAGGATGTCCAGTTAAGTTTGAATTTCAGATAAACAACAACAAAAAATTTAAGTATAATCATTTCCCATTCAATATTTGGGACATACTTAAACACTAAAAAATTATTTGTTGTTTACCTGAAATTCAAACTTAACTGGGTGTCCTGGATTTTTATTACCTAATCCTGGTAACCCTATTGGCTTTGGAATCTCAGCAGCATTCAAAACGTTCCTGTGTGTGTTTGGGTAGAACTATCCCCTGACAGTCCAGTCTGCCAAATTTCTCAGGTTTATGACCAAATCTACAAAACACAGGTCTTGCAAATCAGTTAAAAAATAATATGGGCTTGCACATACTTCAGTAGTTTGTCCCAACCTCTTTTATCAAGGAGCCTATTTTCACATACCTCTATCAGAACGCTAAGAACAAACTGCTATTTCCCTCTTAGCCCAACTGACTTAAGGTATACAAATGCAAATTCTAAGGCATTGGAGAGCAAATCTGACCACACTATTTTATATTTTTTTATTTTATTTTATTTTATTTTATTTTATTTTATTTATTTTATTTTATTTTATTTTATTTTATTTTATTTTATTTTATTTTTTTGGCATCTGTCTAAGGACACTACTTAGCTTTTCTTGGCAACTTTTTATGGTAACTTGGATGGAATCTGATGACAAAGGGGCATGTTATACACACAGCTGGGTTCTCCAGGGCAATAAAAATGATGTCTTTGAAATCCTGTCACTGAGGAAAGAAGATGTAAGCTTCTTAGACTGGCATTCAAAGTGCTACCTTTCTTTCTAACTTTTTCTTCCAGAGGAGGCTGGGAAACCATGGCCTGCTGCCTGTTTTGGTAAATAAAGTTTTATTGGAACATAGCCATGCACATTCCTTTCTGTATCTTTTAGGGTTGCTTTCATATTATAATGGAAGAATCAAATAGTTACAGCAAACGCTGTATGTGGCCCACAAAGCCTAATTTTTACTATCTCACCCTGTACAGAAAAAGTTTTCTGACTCCTGCTCTAGAATCCTCTGCTTACATTAGTTTACTCACTGACCTCTGTGTATGTTAGCTTCCATATTACATTTTTCCTTGCTTCTCTTAAAACATATGCGAGCAAACTTTTTAAATCCCTGAACATTTAAGGTTATGGGTCATATTTTCTTTCTTTTTTTTCTTTTTCTTTTGTTTCATTGAAAACGAAAATAACCTTAGGATAATAATAAATATTCTCAAACATCTGACATTTTTCTAATCAAAAAAGGAAGAAACTATGAGAAAATGACATTATTTTGTAGCCACCAAAATGTTCATGTCTGGTCATTTTAGAAAATGAGTACATAGAAGTAGCTTTCTAATCTTTCTTGCTGAAATTGGGTTGAAAGTTGTGTTTTAGAGCAAGTCTTCCTGTCACTGTCCTAAACAGACTATCGTCTTCTGTGGCGAGCCCTACCTTTCCACAAAGTCTATCCTGACCTCTGCAGCCGTGCAGCCCACGTGTCTCACTGGAGCCTAGTCATGTCCTATTACAGAACATTCCATGTCTTTATTGATGTTAAATGTATGTCCTATTTCTCTAACTAGATTGTAAGTCCTTTATGGGAACAAATTTGGAAATATGCATCCATGTATCCCTCCCCTAACACAGAAACATAGCACATCTTCGAGTGATATTTCCTAAGCAAAAAATATGAAAACTGGGATAATTTTGCTTTGAGAAGATAAGATTGAGAGGGAACCTATTGAGAGAGAACCTGTAATTCAAGTCCTGGGAGTATTCTTTACATGAATTAGTTATGCATACAGTCTGTGAGTTAGGAAAGTTTCTTAAACTCTCCATGTTTCATTTCTTCATTTGTAAACTGGACCTACTAAGAGTTATTACAAAGATTAAATGGGTGAATATATATCCAGTGCATAGAATATGGTTTGGCACATAGTGATTGCTTAAATAAATAGTAGCTATTGTTATTAAGCATGCATATTCAGGTATATGATGGCAAGCTTTCTACTAAGAAACAGGGTTTAAAAGCATCATCACCAGTTATGAGACAATGGAATTATCAAAGAAATTTACAAAACTGCTTGAAATCTACTGTAAAAAAAAAGCAAAAAAGATTCCTCTTTGCAAAAATTTACAAAACTGCTTGAAATCTACTGTAAAAAAAAACAAGAATAAAGATTCCTCTTTGCAAAAATTTATGAGTGATCCAAATGAATGGGGGAAGGATGGAATAAATGCCTCTTTAAGTTAAAAAAGTGATAGGTGTTTATTGTAAAACAAACAAATTAAGCACTACTAAGAAGCAGAAAGTGGAAACTCTCAATACTCTTACTCTAAATTTGGCATATAGCATTTAAGACTTTTTCCATTTATTAACATCATGCATTTTTCCACCTTTTGTTTTTGTTATTTTAACAAAAATGGGATCACACTTTACACAATGTTCTTAACTTTTATTATCTTAAAGTTCTTTTCAACATCTTGGCAGATTCTTATATTAAGAAATTATAAAAGTGGTCTTTTAATTGTTTAATTTTTCTGGTATCAGCAACTACATCAAACAACTGGAAAATGTAGGGGAAATTAAAACATCAATTTTAATTAAATTTCTTTCTCTGCACATACACAGACTATTTTTACCCATTTTATCAAAGTTCTTGCACTTAGAGTTAAATTTCCAGTAATCAATTAAATTGGGAAATTTAACTTACAAAGAAATGGAGAAATTTTACAATTGTTCACTTAGACTGACACATCTGCCTTTTATTCAAATGTTGCTATATTTTCATTTAAAAATTCCCTTTAGTATCTGAATACACAAAAGCATTCTTAGGGATTTAACAGTTTTGGCTCTTCTTCACGGTTTTAGGATCTAGAAGGTTTTGGGCTTTCTACCTGATGGGACCTAAATTCTGTTCCCTTGTTCCACTGTATTCCTTTTCTTGTATCGGTTATAGCAATATAAGAACCAACAGGGAAATTTAAAAACAAATCATAATTCTACTTTAAATTTCCATCTCTAACCAAATTAAATTGTAACGTTTAGTGTTAAAACATTGTTTTAGGAACTATTTTGTATGACAATATATATTATGCCTTAAACTATTGCAAACTAAGTAAAGAAGAAGAAGACCCCACCCATCTGCTGGAGTTATTTCCTACCTGAAACTTCAACTTCTTGCAAGGTGTGATGAGCAAGTTGAGTGGAGCACTATAA
Source organism: Lepilemur ruficaudatus (assembly GCA_963574885.1). Lineage (NCBI taxonomy): Eukaryota > Metazoa > Chordata > Mammalia > Primates > Lepilemuridae > Lepilemur > Lepilemur ruficaudatus. Next base: position 54,374 of record CAUYRT010071149.1, read on the forward strand.
TGCTTCCATGTAATATATTGTTCTATCTTCAAAGTTGATTTTTTTTACCCTTTAAGAAAAGATCTATGAGTCTATAGGATCCGATTATTAGAAAGTCTCAAAATAACACTAAAATACTGGAAGAACAATTAGTGAGATTTAATTTTATTCTCCTAAGAAAACTCTCTGCTATGGACTGAATGTTTATGTCTCCCCAAAATTCATACGTTGAAATCCTAACCCCCAATGTGATGGTAGTAAGAGGTGGGGCATTTGGGAGGAAATTCAGTCATGACGGCAGAACCCTCTTGAGTGGGATTAGTGCCCTTTAAGACATCAAAGAGCTTGCTTTCTCTCCCTCTACTCTCTGCCACGTGAGGTTACAACAGAAGACAGCCATGTGCACGCTAGGAAGTGGGCCCTCGACACACACCAAATCTGCCGGTGCCTTAATCTTGGACTTCCTAGCCTCTAGAGCTATGAGAGATAAATGTTTGCTGTTTAAGCCACCCAGTCTATGGAATTTGTTATAACAGCCCAAACTAAGACACTCTCTTAGTCATTTTTATCAACTAATAATAACAGTAACAATAATGATAAAAGATAATAATCATCCTTTCCCCTGAGTGCCTATTAGGGACCCTACACTCTACAAGGTCTTTACAGGTTTTCTCATTCAATCACAACAACTCTGAGAAGCAGGTATAATTATCTCCATTCTACAAATAAGAAAACAGAAGTTCAAGGAAGCCAACAAGCTAGAACAGAAATCTTCTGAATTCATTCTTCAGGAAAACTTGCCATCAAACTGCCAAGCTCCTACCAAATTGTTAAAGATTCTGCCAGAAAATAACTGAATTAACACCAGGACTCCTTTTAACGTTTCACAATGATAGCTAATGAGCGACCTCAAGTAAAATTACAGCATGGGAGAAAAGCAGTCAGGATCATAGCTATTTCCTTGCTTCTAGCTGCAAGAGGGCGGTGGATGTAGACTTGAACTCACTGTGGCCTGAATCTCAGCTCCAACCCTTATTACCTAGGTGACCTTGGGCAAGTTATTCAGCCACTCTGTGCCCTAGTTTCCTCACATGTAAATGGGATTATAAAACCTACTTCACAGATCGTTATGAAGGCAATGTGTCCAGTGTTGAACAAATGGTAGATACTCAACATTATCCATTTCTTTTCCACCCCCTTTCTTCTTGCATGTCACAAAACGTTTTTTTTTTTTTTTGTTTTTTTGTCTTTTTGCCTTAATCAGAACTGTTTGTTAGAATACAGATGAATATATTTGCTGAGCCTGGTTCCAGCAAAAGCTGGATGACTATCAGGGACACAGAAGGGACTTTTGCCTTGTGTGGGAGATTGGAATACATGACTTCGGAAGTCCATTCCGACTGTAATTTTTCTGCAATGTGACCAAGCACTTTCTAAAAACCAAACACAAGAAATCCTGCATGGACCTGACAACTGGAAAGTATCAGCCTTTCTCAGTGGCTCATCGGAGGGTGGCCTCGCTTAGGTTATTTAACCAATGATAAACTACAAGGAGCCCTCTTTTAGATGGAAACATTAATGTAGCAAATCAACATCAGAAAACAACTTGGGCACAGAAGAATGAGTCACGGAGTAGTAAATACTTTGAAATCTAACTGGCATGTCAAGGAGAAGCATTAGCAATGAAAAATAAATAAATAAAGCCAAATGAATTACCTCATCTCTAGCTCATAATCAGGCTAAAAAAACCACATGACACCCTAATACTCCACAGCGCCCCCCAAAAGCCAATCTGCACTGAAATACCTCTTTCTTGTTACCATTCTAGGATCTCGAAAAGTCCTGCTTTTTAGGCTCATAAATCATGATCAAAATGTGAAGAATCAAGGAAAGATACATTAAAATAAACGTCTAGAATGGAGGATTAGTATAAAAATTAGAAATGTGTGTACCAAAGTATTTTGAATGCTAAACGTTTTCATAATACTCCACAGTACTCCAGCAAATCTACTGGTGCCAGACAGACTCCAGATCCACACCAGCAAAGCCCCAAGATTCCTTCCACCTCCCTGCATAAATTCCCGAGGGCCACAGTTAAGGAGTCTCAGTTGCTTAATCTTAGGACAATTTTCTTCCTCCCTCCTAAAAAGGGGGAAACATGGAAAATAATAGCTGTTTGGAAAGATAATTAAAAAATAGAAGAGTTAATTTTCCCATTCATTCCTCATTTGTGGGCTAAACCATCTGGTTAAGGATGAGTGGTCTGACTTCAGGTTTCCAACTTAATGAGCCAGTTGTAGTAACTTAGCTTTTCTGTTCTATATTTTGTCACATAATGAAGGAAAGACTAAGTCTTGATTATGGTCTCAAAACTAGTAAACATTCCAAATCTGAGAGAGAAAAAAACAGGTAAACAACGCTATTTAAACTGATTTAGAAACAGAGCTATTTCTTCAGTATGTTGAAGAGATATCTGGTTTCCTGCAGCACTATTCACAATAGTCAAGATGTGGAATCAACTTAAGAGTCCATTAACAGATAGATAAAGAAAATGTAATATATATATACAAAGTGGAATACTATTCAACATAAAAAAAAAAAAAACCCTGTCGTTAGTGAACATGCATGGACCCAGAGGACATTATGTTAAGTGAAATAAGCCAAACACGAAAGGACAAATACCACACGATCTCACTCATATGTAGAATCTTAAAAGTTGACCTCACAGAAGTAGAGAGTAGAATTACCGGAGGCTGGGGAGAGAAAGGAGGGGAGGATGGGAGAGGTTGGTCAATGGGTACAACGTTATAGTTATGCAAGAGGAAGAAGTCCTGGTGTTCTATTGCCTAGTGGGGTGAGTAAAGTCAACAATAATGTATTGTATATTTCAAAATAGCTAGAAGAGAGGATTTTGAATGTTTTCACCCCAAAGAAATGTCAAGTATTTGAGGTGATGAATATGCTAATTACTCTGATTTGATCATTGCACAAGGTATATATGTATGTATATAAACATCACACTATACCTAATAAATATGTACAATTACTATGAGTCAATTAAAAACAAAAGAAACATTAGAAATAGATAGCTATCTCCATGTTTTACCTTGCATGTATTTAATTAAGATGCTCAAATTCTCTGCTGATAGGGGTCACTTCTAGAACATGGGGTGGGGGTTATAAAAAAAGGAGCACTTTCACTTTTTACATTTCTGTACTTCCTGAAGTTTTTTATTCCCCCAAGCATTTGTTACATTTGCAATTTAAAAATAAAATAAAATATTCTGCTTCTATCTAGGAAATTGGTTAAAAATTTAACAGAGCCATTTCTCCTGGTAATCTGGATATTTGAAATTCTTACTCAGGTTTTCTATGTCAAAGGAAAAATTGACTCCAGAATTTTCTTGATAGCAGTTCATATTCGTTTGAATTCTTCTCATAAATCATATGCCTGGGTTCAGATTTCATATAAGATCAGAACGTACCAGGCCAAATCTTCTGTTACTATACTTTGTGATTTTCCTTCTCTCTTTCCAAACTCTAATTGCAAACGAATTGGAACCCTTCCATGGGGACATAAACCAGCACTACAAGTTTGAATAACTTTCTTTAATAGAATGTTTTTGTTTCCTCACCTGTGATTTCAAAACGTTGTCAGCCTTTTTTGGGGGGAATTTTTCCAGACCAAAGGTTCCTAACAGGCTGGAAAGGCAAAGGGTTCCCACTTAATTTACCCAAAACATCAGACCCTAAAAACTGCGGGGTGGTAACACGGAGAAAAATTAATAGACAAATATAAATAAAGGGTGCTTCACAGGGAAACAACTGACTTCTCCATAACCCAACCTCACACTTACCTTAGAAACATTTAACGGATTCTCCAGCCTTTTTTCCGTCATAAGACCATCTCATTAATTTTTACAGCAAATCCCTTTAGCAGATGTCTCATAACATGATGAGTATTGGGCTCAAGAAAGTTGACGATGACCTTTTGAGATCCTGTCACCATACTGCTTCCTCACGAGTAATTAAAGCAATGACACTGACATTCTCCCCTGGAGGTATTAGCCCCCAACCATCTGAAGACTAACCAACATGACCTCTCGAGGTGCTCACTAACACTGTCATTCTTTGATCCTACCCTTTGACTGATGTCTCTACAGGTGTCTGAGTGGTAGGTATAAAAATTAGTGGATTCATGCCTCCAAAGGGTAAAAGAAAGTTAATGAATTTATTTCTAGCCTAAAGATAGTTGTAAGGCTGGTGCTTCAGCCTGACCTGGTGCTTTAGCTTTCTCATGTCAGGACACACATGCAAATGACTGCATTTGTATGACACACTTGGGTAAGTGGATGAAGCTGCTTGGGGGGGGGCCAGAAGTGACTAGCCTGACATGGGAAGGGAGGTGGCTCAGGAAGTCTCAGGCCCCCCTCGGCTACCCTACCCCTAGGCCTGAGGAGATAGGTATACTGGGCTGACATGTAGCTCATTCTTGGCACCGTGGTTCAGAAGCTCAGTCTAGCCCATCAATACTTTGTGTACTGTGTCTGTGAAGCAGGCAGGTTCCTAACACCAAATTCAACCAGATCTGCTGGACCATTTTCCCAGATGGCCTATCAATTACTGGCTATTGTCATCAAGGTGTTTTTGTTTTTGTTTTTATTTTTGTTTTTGAGACAGAGTCTGGCTCTGTTGCCCAGGCTAGAGTGCCATGGCATCAGCCTAGCTCACAGCAACCTCAAACTCCTGGGCTCAAGTGATCCTCCTGCCTCAGCCTCCCAAGTAGCTGGGACTACAGGCATGCACCAACATGCCCAGGTAATTTTTTCTACATATTTTTAGTTGTCCAGCTAATTTCTTTCTATTTTTTTCTTAGTAGAGATGGGATCTCGCTCTTGCTCAGGCTGGTCTCAAACTCCTGATCTCGAGCCATTCTCCTGCCTTGGCCTCCCAGAGTGCTAGGATTACAGGCCTGAGCCACCGCGCCCGGCCTCCCATCAAGGTTTAAAGCATGAACAAGTGGGGGGCTGGGGTGTTCTGGGTGAATTCTACCCTGTCTTTCAGCTCCCACTCAGCAAGGACTATTTTTTTAAGTATCAAATTAAGGGAAAGTGCTATGAGGCATAAAATACATAATTAAAACAGCTTCTGCCCTCAAGAAAACCTCTGTCCTTGGGGATTAAGGAGAAACGAGATATTTACATCAATATGTATTTGTTGAATGAATAAAAGAATAATTGCAGCATGAGGTAAAAAGTGACAAAAGTGACAATTTCCAGAAAAAGAGCTATAAAAAAACTGCCATGGAAATGGGACAGGAAAAGTCTCCCTCTGGAAAGCTTAAAGGGACCATGAGTGAGAAAAGCATGTCCACCACCTCAGAAAAGGCTGCGACACGGGGACTCAGTACCCACCAGGGTGAAAGAAAGGAAGTCAAATATCTGACAATTTAAGATTTACAGTTTGTAAGTAAAGCTCTGCTTTACTGTGGTGAGGGGTTGGAGCAAATGGGAAAGAGAAAGTTAGGATTATAATTAAAACGAAAATTTCCAAATTTACAAAAATTCTACGATGAGTTTTTATTGCTTTCCTTAGCCCTCCTCACATCAGATAATTGAGAGCCCGAGGAACTGTTACCATCTTTAAAAACTCTGCCTACAGAAAAGGGATTCTGGGTCACACGCCAGTCCTTGCAATCACCTGTCAGCTTAGACATTTCCTTTCCCAAAGGAATTTCTAGCTCTAGGAAGCTTTGGCCTATTACCAATGTCAAGAGTTTAGTAAGAGCACTATATCCCACAGAATCCTATAACCTGCTTTAGCCAAGTCCATTTCTGTATTATCCAGTCAACTGGTCTGAAAACAGCTGGTTCCTCCATGGCTCTGAGTTCCTCCAAAGACTTAAGAAGTCCACATGGTCACTCTTTGCTTCTGAAGCTGACGTGGTTTCAAAGTCATTGTTGGAGAGCTGGGCCAGTGCAACCCTATCTTTTTTTGAAAGAAAACAGTCCTACAGTCATTCCAACCCATCGCTAGAGGGCAAGGAGTCATTGCCTCACAGTGTTCTCAGACAGGAGGTGAAAGCAAAGTAAAAAGAATCCTGATGTGAAAAATATTTTAACTAGAGGTAGACCATGGAAGATACTAGTCCTGACCTCAGTGTTAAGGTGTCACACAAAAAGACCAGGCATGGTGGCTCATGCCTGTAATCCCAGCATTTTGGGAGCATAAGGGGAGGGGGGATCACTTGAGGACAGGAGTTTGAGACCAGCCTGGGCAACATAGTGAGACCTCATCTCTACAAATAAAAAATTTTTTCTAATTAGCCAGGTGTGGTGGCATAAGCCTGTAGTCCCGACTATTCCAGAGGTTCACGTGGGCGGATACTTGAGCCCTGGAGTTCAGGACTACAGTGAGCTATGATTGTGCCACTGCACTCCAGCCTGGGAGACAAGGTGAGACCCTGTCTCAAAAAAAAAAAAAGAGACCAATTATCCTAAAGACAAGCATTTAAAAAACTGTGAGTCCAGAGCACTATCCTCCTATGTCTAACTGTCCATGTCCTACAATTTAGACTGCAACAAAGTGGCTCTGAAGAACTTTGCCAAATATTTTCTTCATCAGTCTCAGGAGGAGAGGGAGCATGCCGAGAAACTGATGAAACTGACGAGCCAACAAAGTGACTGAATCTTCCTTCAGGACATCAAGAAAGCAGCCCGTGCTGACTGGGAGAGCCGGCTGAATGCGACGCAGTGTGCGTTACACTTGGAAAAAAGCGTGACTCAGTCACTACCAGAACTGCACGAACTGGCCACCGACAAAAACTATCCCTACTTGTGAGGCTTCATTGAGATGCATTGCCTGAATGAACTGAATGAACAGGTGAAATCCATCAAAGAACCGGGTGACCGTGTAATCACCTTACGCAGATTGGGGCATGGCAGAGTATCTCTTGGACAAGCACACCCTGGGACAGTGATGATGGAGCTAAGCCTTAGGCTGGCTTCCCCACAGCCATGCGGTGACTTCCCCAGTCACCAGAGCAGTGCGCATTGGTTGGGGTTAATTTTACCTTTTGTATAAGTTGTACAAAAAAATTCCACTTAAATTCTTTCACTTGTTTCATTCCTTCACATAAAATAATTTGGGACCCGCAAAGAACAAAACAAAACTGTGAGTGCTACCTGCCATCAAAGAAGAAGAACTTCCCCCGTCCGTTCTTTTCTCCATGAACAAAGTTGCCCTCAAATCTGTCTGTGGAGGAGTAGGTGACTGTGCAGAGCCCGTGCGGCAGTCCGTCGTCATCCAGGTGCCCTGGAGAAAGGGGACCACAAGGCAAGCCTTAACATCATCAGGGCTCCCCACTGACACGTCAGCACTCAGATGCTTCCAGGCAAGTCCCCCAGAGCTGCCAAAGCGTCCCCTCCCCTGCATGAGGGGTCAGCGGAGACGCCAGGTTTCTCGCTTCACCTGCAGCGGCAGTATCACCTTGACTGTTATGTACACTTTGTGAGCTGACCAGCCCACAGCAGAGGGATTTAGGCACATTTCAGAACTATGATGTGTAAATAAGCTTGCATTTTACCCAAGACTCAGAGTTATTATCAATATTATCATTTGCAGTACACGTTACAATTTACCAAGTACTTCCCCCATAGTCCTTCTCATATTTGGAATGGATGCCCCCATGTCTCATGCTTAGCTGAAAGGTGGTTGAGATCCCACTGTTTTATAGTCTATTGCCAGATACACTGTCTTTGCCATGAATTGTCTAATTCTACAACACTAAGCATGCACTATGATTTTGTATATAATTCTATGGTATGATGTAGGAGACTGTTAGCCAGTCTGAAAATCCCACTGCTATCTGTAATACTCAAACAACAAAGGCCATAGCCGTGTCTCTAAAACTGCCCTAATATTTAATACACCTCGTTGTACAAACACATAAACTCAGAGTCCTTCTCAGCTTAAATTTAAGCTTAACCTTAAACTCATTGCTTTACTTTATAAAATCTTTCAGCTTCTAATGTTTACCATCATATGCCCTCTATCACTGTGTCAGAAGGCTTGTATTTTAAATGGAGTCGGAAGTATCCACAGAGCCATTTAAGTAGTGATTTTGAACATCAGTAGGAGTTATCACACTGATCTTTAAATCACTGGTTCTTCCTGGGTCACAGACTAGTATATTCTAATAGCTATGTTTATAGTCAATGTTTAGGTTCTTTATTACTATCTACACATTTCACAAAACCCAGGAATCACCTCATTGGTGTCTCCCCAGTCATTCTGGGGAGTTGATTTTGCAGAGGTGAAAGTGAAGGCAGTAGTTATTCTACTGGCTTTTTCCTGGGTTAACAACCTGGGTCATGGATGAAAAGGTATGAAAACATTAAACACTGTGTCCAATGCAGAGACATTAAACACGGACATGTGGCTTCCAGATGGCTCACAGACATAAAAGAAAACACAAACCATACCACCGCAATAAAAGCTTTAGTCTCCTAAAATGATTTCTTCCAACAAAATAAAAGAATATTAGCCCTTGAAAGAGATGGTAGATAAGCACTCTTATAAAAAATAAATATGCTCTTTATTTGCATTATTAATTACATAAACATAAAAGAATAGCAAACAAATACAATGTTTTATTGCTACATCTGACTCTGTATAGAATGGGTTACCTAAAACGACACCAGCGACTGGTTTCATGGAGTGTAATTTTTTCATGGATTGGGAGAATGACGGGTGGAGACAGTTTCGGGATGATTCAACACATTCCATTTATTGTGCAGTCAAACCTCTCTGCTGATGATAATCTGTATTTGCAGCTGCTCCCCAGAGCTAGCATCACCGCCTCAGCTCCACCTCAGATTATTAGGCCTTAGATTCTCATAAGGAGCACACAACCTAGACCCCTCGCATGCTCAGTTTACAGTAGGGTTCGCGCTCCTATGAGAATCTAATGCCCCCGGTGATCTGACAGGAGGCAGAGCTTATGCAGTGATGAGCAGTGAGGAGTGGCTGTACATACAGATGAAGCTAACCCTCCAATCACCTCCTGCTGTGCAGCCCGCTTCCTAACAGGCCATGGAAGAGGTACTTAAAACAGCTACTTAAATACATCATAATCAATATAGGTCCCTTCCTCTTTTGCTTGTTTTTTTTGTTTTTGTTTTTGTTTTTGCGAGACAGGGTCTCGCTCTGTCACCCTGGCTAGTGTGCAGTGGTGTCATCATGGCTGACTGCAACCTCAAACTCCTGGGCTCAAGTGATCCTCCTGCCTCAGCCTCCTGATAGCTGGGACTATAGGTGTGTGACACCATACCTGCTAATTTTTCTACTTTTTGTAGAGACAAGGTCTCACTCTTGCTCAGGCTGGTCTCAACCTCCTGACCTCAAGCAATCCCCCTCCTTAGCCTCCCAAAGTATGGGATTACAGGCATGAGCCACTGGAGCCAGCTGGTCTCTTCCTCTTAACACTAATTTTTTTCTACTAGGGTCAGGAAGTTATTGGTCAGGAGGGAACTAGACCACAATTTCTTTCTTCTCATAACAACCAAGTGTGTATGACATAATTCAATGACATAAATCATATGAAATAATTTGGAAAATTATTTTCTAGATATCGGATGACATTTCTCTCATTTAAATCAATTAAATTTACTTTATTTTCATTTAACAACCACTTAGTGTATAGCTAAAAGCTTTCTTTTATGAAATGTTGTTGGGCTCAAGTTAAAATTAGCCATTAACATTCCTATGAATTTAGTGTCCTACTTTTGATTTAGATATAAATATCTGAATAATCACTTTAGCTTCATACTAGAGTATTTATTAATTTGTTGAAAATGCTTTTTCTCATAGAAAACAGTTCATGTACTTCAGACATTAAAAAATTAATGTTGATAAAATTTGTTATTTCACTTTAGATCAAGGGAAATTATAATAAACCTGAACACTAAGGAAAAAAACTTCCAATGTAAATTAATTTCCACCTTCCTTCAGCCCTGTCCTATTTCTGAATAAAACTCTGAAGGTGTACCTTCAGCAATGGAATTTAGATATTAGAGAAAATTGAGGCCGGGTGAGGTGGCTCATGCCTGTAATCCTAGCACTCTGGGAGGCTAAGGCAGGAGGATTGCTTGAGCTTAGGAGTTCGAGACCAACCTGAGCAAGAGTGAGAGCCCTGTCTCTACCAAAAATAGAAAAATTAGCTGGGTGTCGTGGTTCACACCTGTCATCCCAGCTACTTAGGAGGCTGAGGCAGGAAAATTGCTGGAACCCAGGAATTGAAGGTTGCAATGAGCTATCATGATGCCACTGCACGCTACCCGGGGTGGTGACAAGAGTGAGATTCTGTCACAAAAAAAAAAAAAACAAATAAGGAAATTGAACTTGTCTCCCCACCACTTCATAAATAAAAGAGAGAGAAAAAATTGAAAGTGTCATATAATACACTAGAAGCACTAAGCGTAGAAGCACTACTTATCCCAACTGAGATGACAACAAAACTATCAACCCCACTCCATGAAGGATACTTGTTTTGATGCCTTTTTCAACAATGAAGAGGAGCCCCATCATCTTCTTAATCACTTGGGGGAGAGAGGGACAGAAGAGAGGTACTAAACGATGCCCGTCCTCAGGTGACCTTGTGAGGTTAGATGGAGGTGCTTGGACATGTGACCCCTCCCTGCCATTCTAAAGGTTTTTAGGTTGTTCGTCAAGAGAGAGTGCTGAAAGCTTCAGGATCCCCTTCTTGGCTCATTTTGTTTTCTTTTCATCCTTAGGATGTGATCAATTAAAGGAATCAGAAATTAAGGGTTTTGATCATTCAAGACTTCAACCCTGACTATTTCATAGCCCGGAGTAGCCCTCCTAGCAGTAGAACTTTGAATGTAAAACAACAGCCACAAACAAAACAGTAACAACAAAGAGACTTTCCAAAGAACCGAAGGAAAGAGAGAGATGGGGTGCTCGGTTCTCACATCTCCTTTCAACATTAGTGCTAGAAGAGATTCTGGTACGACTCTTTTTCAAATGCCAATAAGATCATACAACACTTGGACAATAAAATCATGTACTATTCTGTCATGTCTGTAATAGTCAATTCAATGCAGAAGGGTACTACTATATAGAGAAGAAAAAAACACCTACCAACCTACTATGCATCTGACATTGGGTATGCGCTTTCCTGTTATCAAATTTAAACCTCGAAACAGTCTCCCATGCTCTCATCTTACAGACGAGGAAGCAAGCGATTTGCCCAAGAGACACATTAACCACTCTGCGTGTGCTGATGGACATGGAAAGTCCTTTCCCCCACCCTTTAATTCTCTTTCTCGGTAAGGGCAAACTTGCTGAACACCTTTCCTTCCTTGCTGATGGTGGAAGAAAGTAACCTCTAAAAAGGTAGAAATCCCCAGGCTCCCGGTAGAGAAGTGGAGGAAAACTTTGTCGTTAAGACAATTCTCATAGAACCACCAAGATTTTCAACAGCATATCCTGGCTGCAAATCCTACCCCTCCTAAGTGTTACCCAACTCAAAGAGAAACATCAGTCCTCCTTGCTTGATTGAGGTCAATTTGCAAAATGCGCCAAGTCAGCCAACAACCTTCCAGGTGAGTTACCCCTAAACAGAGGGTGAATACCAGTTCCAAACAACAGGAAAAATTCACTTGAATGACTTATAATACTGTTCCAGCTAATGTACCGTGTATCTGTCTGCAACATGATTTAAAATATTTATACAAGTTAGAGAAAGGGAAAAAAAGAAGTATCAGTTCACAAGTCTACTTTTTTACTTTGTTCTAAAAACCATTATCTACTAAACAGAAATAGAAAGTTTTCCCCTTTACTTCTGAGCTAGCTTTTTCCTTAACCTGATAAGAGCCAGGCCTGTATCCTGTGCAGCCAGCAATGTCTGTCTCAGCAAAGTAAATTCCTTCCGGATCAGACACTCAGCTGCTAACCGCCTCGGGCTTACTCACGAGAGATCTGAGAGTGGGGTGTTTGTGTTTCCTTCAAAACTAGAGACCCTTACATGCACACTGTTGGTTTTATAGACTAGAACGCTGCTAAAAAAGAAAACAACAATAAAAGGCAAGCTTATTCCGTTTAATGCAAAGAACACGCCTCATGATACGTTTACACTGCCCATTAAAAACATAATTTGATTTTTAAGATTAATTCTTTGCAAGAGCTCAACTATTAGTTGTGAGGGTCATAATTTTAATGTGTGGCCACACGGAAGGGGTGCTACCAGGACATTTAGGCAGGACATGATACTTGGGAGACTGTTAATAAAAATATTTTTAATATTTTCAGGGGGCTGGGAGAGTGGAACACTGAGCTGCTTGTCTCATTCTGGGCCCTAGTTTTGGGGATTCTGATATTTCCCCTTCTCGAACATTCTTCCTCAGTGTCTCCTACATGTTTCCAGGCCTTTCTGTTTTTTTAATGCCCTCACAACCGCACATCTGAACTACTGCAAAGGGCCTTCGAGGTGGTCCCCTCACCTGCTCTTTCGGCCCCTGCCTGCCCTGCTCACCACCGCCTGTTCATCCTCCCCGAGCAGAGCTCTACGCCTGTCATTTCCTGCTTGAAAGAGCTTCCACAGCTTCTGTGGCTTCCAGTACACAGTCCATGCGCTCAGCCTGTGACCCAGCCGCCTTTCCCCGTCTAAGCCCTGCTTTTCCCTTCCCAAACCCTATGTTGCTGTAGAACCGAATGATGATTCTCTGGGCGGGCCTGCATAATTCCACACCTCTACGTCTCTACCCACAAAGTCCTCATCTCAACTCCACTCAACTCTACGCCACCTCTTCTGGGAAATCTTTCCCCATGGACTTCCCCAAGCTCGCAGTAATTTTTACTTCCTCTCAAACACTGCAACGCATCTGTGTATATATGATATATTTATTTGAAATTTTATCAAGGACCACACCATATTCGTCTTTGTATCTACAGGTAGACAAAGAAATAGATACAGTAATAAATGCTTCTGTTGCCAAAGGCCCTGAAGAAAAACACTGGAAAGCTAAACATCACTCTGCACTGAATCGATGGGCCTCAAAGTGTTTTTCAAAAGCCACACCAGAGCTCAGGTGGAGTTCCGAGGCCCTCTGAGGCCCAGGGCCGGCTGCCTTCCCGCAGGAGCAGGGCAGAAACTGTACACACAACACGCCCGGCTGACACAGCCTCCACCACCACTCCCGCTCTGGGATTCATCCATCCTGAGTTTAGAACTCTACTCCAGCTCCAACTCCACCCCGACAGAGAACCGAATGTATACAGTGTATAAGACATTTAAACTCAAATCCTAAAGAGAACAATTCCTTCCCCAGAGTAAATTTCTAATGAGGAAGAAAAAATGTCTAATGAGGAAGAAAAAGAAGAAAAAGGATGTCTATTGCAGAGGCTGTAAGTCAAATTCTCTTTCCCCAAATACCTGTTTCTGAAAGTCACTGAACCCTTTCAGAACAAACTTCTAATTAGTTACACTGATAATGTTACAGATATAATATTTAACTGTTACTTCCAAACCAAGTATTTTATATGCTTGACTCATTAAAAAAATATATATAGGGAGACAGTTTGGTATGTTGGAGAGAGGTTCTGTAAGTTCAAGCCTGTCTTTGCACCTCACTGAGAATCCTTGGATTAGTTCTTAACTTCTCTATGCCTAAGTTCCTGTCTCTGTAAAATTAGGATAATATTAGTACCCGCCTCATAAGACAATGAATAATGTCTGTGAAACACTTAGCACAGAGCCTGCACATAATAAGAACTAAGCAATTATAGCAACAGCAACAGCTATGACAATGAAACTGCTGAGAACAGAGGCTCTGTTTATGCAGAGAGGTAGATTAGTTGGTACTGAAACACCAAGATATTCAGACTTGCTGCTCTTTGGGGAAAGATCATAAGCAGTTTGTAGCAGTTCCCCATGGAAGTGTTAGATGTTAAGTGAAGACTGTTGCAAACAGCACTACAAAGGCCAATGGCTGGGGAAAAGCCCATGCTTCAGTGCAATTTACTGCATGTTCAGAACATGCTCCAGGCACTGTGCACGTTAGAGCCTGAGACGATTCTAGGGGCTTTTAAAGATTCTGTGTGACTCTAATTGTTTACTGGTAGGTACAATTGAGTGACCATGTGTCCCAGATTGCTCCAGACATTCAAGTCTTAAGCCAGTTGACCCAGCATGATTATTAATAGTACCCCCTCTCATTCTCAAGGGGGTTCTGATTTTGGACAATAATGTATTATGGTCACCCTATATAACAGAACCTTCCCTGTTTATATAAAGAAACTTCCCTGTTTCTAAGTCAGTGGACAGTCTCACAAACAACGCTGATACATTTCTTGTTCACATTCTGCAAAGGAGCCGGTGGGCCAAGGACAACTGGACCTTATGTTTTTAAACAGCTTCAGATGAGAAGGTGGTCTGACAATGGACAGTACTAACCGAGATCAAGGGCTTATATTAAATTTTTACAAGTAAAAGTAAACTTTGAAGAATGACAGCAAGCTCTACCAATTTGAGAAGAGCATTTTTCCTTTATCTTTCATAACATGGGGCATAAGAAGTCAATTACTTTTAAATTCTAAGAAGGCTTCCTGTGGATCAACTCGATCAGTGTCTTTGGGCCCCAATAAGCCCCAACATTGGCTTTACTTATTAGAGAGATAAAAAACTCCGTGAGTTCACAACATTGTGAACATTTTCTGAAGTTAAAAAAACACCCTACACACTTTTTAATTGGCTTTGAAGCTCCATGAAGAAATAAGTTTTAATATTTACATTAGGTTGTATACCTTTCAGAGAGTTCAAAAATATAATTCTGCTTAATCTCACCCTACGACATCAGGAGCACTGCAAAAGCAGTTATGTTTACAAAAACATTAAAACTGATTTCTCCCAATGTAACAATAACTATGTATCCTCATGCATTTGTACAGTGTTGCCACTTTATTTTTCTTTATGGTTCATGAGAACTTGTTTATACAAATTGGATAGAAACCAGATTCAACCAACGGCTAAAAATTATTTACTAACACGCTTGGTTTAAAACATTCTGGAATAATACCACACAGCATGGCAAAACATCACGATGTACCGTATGTGGTAGAACCAAATAAGTAAATAAGCTAAAGAGTATTTTTCAGTATTCACTGTTACCAAATCATAACGTCTCATGATACAAACAACGAGATTGTATAACGTCCCTGCATCGTTTTTTTAGAACTAGCAAAAAAGAGGTGGAGAAACTCAGCAAAACAAAGTGGCGAGAAAAGTC
The DNA here is from genome assembly GCA_963574885.1 of Lepilemur ruficaudatus. Classification (NCBI taxonomy): domain Eukaryota; kingdom Metazoa; phylum Chordata; class Mammalia; order Primates; family Lepilemuridae; genus Lepilemur; species Lepilemur ruficaudatus. The sequence continues at coordinate 69,658 of CAUYRT010071149.1, forward strand.
GGGGGAGGGGCGCTAGAAGGGAAGGGGCGGAGAAACACGACACCAAGGCGGTGATATCACCCACAGCCAACTGCATGGAATTCAGAAAGTTAAGTGTCACCCAGCAATTTCGGTGCGGGCTCGCGGCGCGACTGCACAGCGTGGCGGCGGCGGCACCCCGGCTCGGGAGCAGGAAGGGGGAGGGGACGGTTTGACAGAGTTGGCTCGGGGGCAGGAGTGGGGAGGGCCACCCGCCTCCGGGACCGTGCGCGTTCGAGCCCCGGCTCGGCAGTGATGTCCACTGCCCGGCAATGATTTCATCTTCTCGGAGGAGCGGCCGCCCGGGCCGCGGCTGCCACGTGCCTGGTCCGGCCGGGTGCGCTGCGCCGGGGGACCGACCCGGACGCAGCCGCGGTCGCCGCGGGGCGCAGCGGCGAGCGGAAGGATAGGGCTGGCAGCCGGAGAGGGCGTCGGGGTTGCCAAAACTGGGCTGGGGGATTGCTCCGCGGAGAGCGTCAGCCCCAAGGCGCTGCCCAGCTGCGCACACCCACCCTCCATCCCTGGAAGGGGAAAGGAAGGCCAGAGTGCGGGGCAGGTTTCGCAACTCCGAGGGCGGATGCAGGCTGTGGCCGGGCGGGATGGAGCAGCCAGCCGTGCGTTCTCGGGGCCCCGGGCTTGGCGGAACCCCACTCCCGGCCTGCGCCCCGCCGCGCAGTGCGCTCTCCCGGCGGCGTGACGGTGGCTGTCCGGCCCCTGCCGAGCCGGGTAGCCGGCCACCCACGTAGGGGACAGTGGCGGCCGCGGGGCCCGGCGCCGCCCCGGTCGCAGCCCGCCACTCCTTCCGCGCTCCGGGCCCTCGGCGCCTCCTCCCCCGACCCCGGAGAAAGGCTTGTACCTTCCACCGCCTCCTCCACCATCTCGTCGTCGCTATCCATGGCGGCTGGGGACCCTGCCCAGCTCCGGGCAGCGCGGCTACCTCCCGTCCCTCCGGGTGCTCCCGGCTGCTGAGCGAGCGCTGGGGCTGAGCCCTGCGAGTTTGAAGGAGGAGGAGGAAGAGGAGGAGCAGTCGGGGCCGGTTCGCACTGCCTCCCCCTACAGCCCTTTCAATTCCTTGGCCTTCAGCTGCTGCGGCAACAGCCGTCCCCCCTCCCTTCGCCCACTTGCCCCTCGCCTCCGAGGCTCCGAGGTGCCGCCGTGGCCGCCGCCGCCGCTGCAACTTTCTCCTGTGATACCCCCTCTTTGTTATCGAGCAGCTGATCCGCTGACATCACCCGGCGCCGGTGCGCTCCCTCCCTCGCTGATTGACAGTTCCCTGTCCCTTTCCAGAAGTAAGCCTCCTTAAAACGAAAGGCGCTCCGGGGCCGCGTTTCCTCTGCGTCCCAGCCAAGCAGCCCCCGGGCCCGTCAGCGTTTGTCTTTGCCGCTGCGCGACTTGGCGCGCTCCGAGTGCGCCACGCGGTCCTGGGCGCCGCGGGCCTCTCGCGGGCACTTGGGACCGCCGGGTACCCGCCCTTGGGGGGCACAGAGCTCCCGACCTCCAGCTGTGCCAGGAGCAACTGGAAGCCCGCGGTGCACCGCCCGCCGGCCTCCCTCGGGACAGCCTCCAAAGTGCAGGGGAAGCTAAGGAAGCGTTTCTGCTGCTCGACTTCCTCTCGCCCTCGCCCCCACTTCACCCGGTTCGCCACCCGGAGCTGCACGAGTGCGGCACGCACGGGAGCGCAGGTGTCTTCGCGGCCCCGCATCACATCCGCAGGCCGGGTTCCCGGGCTCGAGGCGGTGTTACGCGGGTCGGATGTCGCCGGACTGCGGGTCCCACCCCAGAGCCCCCAGTCCCCACCCTTCTGCGGATCGCCAGGCCCTCGGGTGATTCAGAAATCCATCGAATCCGAATGGCAGCGGGCTCTTTATCAGGCAGGAAACAAGCCGCACCAACGGCTCGGCAGGTTCCTGCTCGCGGCTGTGGGAATGGAAAAGGAGCCACCGAGTGGAGCTAACGAGAAAGGAAGGACCCTCCGTCTGGCGCGCCTCCTTCTCGCGCCTCCCGCCCTCTACGTGTGGTGTCCCCAGCTGTCTCTCTGTTTCTCCGAGTGCCAACCACTTCACGGATTCCGGCGTCTTCGAGTGGAGAAAACCACTGGGCACCCGGTTGCCGGCCCAGACACTTACACAGTGTCGTTATGGCGCTGCCTCTTACAGGTGGCGGTGAAGGGCGGCCGTAAATAGCCGGTTAAACAGATGCAAATGTACACAATGTACCGTGGAATTACCGGGTGCCGCTCTGGGCACCTGCCAAGAACAGCTACGGCATGGAGGAGTGGGAGGGGGGGCGGGGAGCGAAGAAAGTTGTTCCATTTTGTTTTCTGAACAATAAATGAGACTGTGGGGATTTCAAAGTACTTCCAGCACCCGGGAGACTGACTACTTGCTTTTGACTCTGTGCTTAAAATGCCAGGTATTATTATTATTTTTTATCGAGTATTGCCAGCTTGCTTTTGAAATTTAGTTTTTCCTGTGTGAAATAGAGAACAATGCTAGGGACATTAGCCCCATACACTTCCAGGAATTTCAGCTCCTTTTGACTGTTTTAGAAAGGCAGGGGAGGGCCCTGGACCAGGAATTGGGAGACTTGGGTCCTGGGGTGGCTCACTTGCAGAGGTGTCCTGGAAGGCCATCTCCAGGGGCCTGAATTCCTCCTCCAGGAGTTTGGAGGCTTCTGAATAAGGTTCCTGCGGCTTAAGCTAGATCGCTGGGAAGTCCTGCAGCCTAGAATAAACCGCTCTGAGGTCCTCTGGCTCAGGCTAGACCCTGTTGAGGTCTTCCAGCTTAGTCTAAACCTCTCTGCAGTCCTCTGGCTTAGGTTTGACCTCCTTAAAGTCCTTCGGTGCAGATGCCTGAGCCCCAAGGCTAAACAGAGAAGGCGTTCCTGCAGTGGAAGATGAAAGAGCCACCTTAGGTTACATCATTTTCAAACATGAACCACAGAAACAGGGTTTTATTTCTGACCCTTTAAAGCCATCATTTACTGAGTGTGATCACTCACTGATTTTAAATAATATTTTTTCTTATTTCCCCTTTTTACATATCACCTCCTCCCCTACATATATATCATCCTGGTGCACAAAAATGCACCAGATACTCATCTTTCCCGATTTCCACTTTATTTTCAGGGGCTAAAAAGATGCTGAAAGTTAAAGGAAGCAGTAAAAATAAGTTATTCCTTTACTGAAAAGGGTAGAAGCTAAGGGGAGAGTGGATTGGAAGAAATCTCCCCTCGAAACACATAAGAGACTTTGACTCAAGCAATGCAAAAGCAATCTGTGTAACCAAAACATTTGTACCCCCATAA
>CAUYRT010071150.1:0-14522 GCA_963574885.1 Lepilemur ruficaudatus
TGATTTGTATTTGCTTAGAATTTCTTCCATGAACACTAATTCACTCAGGTGACAGGTATTTATTAAGCCACTACGGCACGTGAGGCAATGTAGGATATCATGGTGAGCAAGTTCCAGGCTAGGACAGACAGACACAACTGACAGAGCAATTACAGAAGAGGGTGGTAAATGTCAAGCTTCCCTAAGGAAGTATCTTCGTTTTCTAACAGCCCTCGCCCTAGCCCAGTCTCTTTCAGTTCATATAGCCCAGTTTCTCAGTGACCATGATCATTGACCTCCATCCCAGGCTCCAATCTGTGCAGGCACTGATAGTAGCCACTGGCCCTGATCTTAGAAGACAAGAGAAACGAGAAATGGAAACTGTCGTATGTGAGGTATCCACTGAATGCCAAGCACCTTCGTGGGCTTTGCTTACACAGTGTCCCGGGACCCTATCACAGCCACAGGAACCAGGTTTCATTGAGGAGTGAAATGGAAGCTAATATGAGAACCACCGTTCAAGCACAGGTCTGATTCCAAAGTTTTTACTCTTTCTCACACATACCAGGCTGTTCTCCCCATTTACCTGTCAGACCTTCTCCCAACATTGCTGCCTCTTTTTATTTCCATCACTGCCTCTCACTTTGTGTTTGTCCAAATGTATACCTTCTGGGATCTTAGAGCCCTGACCTAAAGATTCAAACCCTCTGGGAAGAATTCCTGAGGTTGGACATGAAACCCAGGGAAACAGGTTTAACCTAATTGCTGCCAGGACAACTGGAGCTAATGAGGAGGGGGCCTCAGACCCAAGGTCGGCAAGCAGCCCCCTCTCCCTCCCTCCAGCTGCTCCCAGGATTACATGCACCAAATAGCATCATGAACCATCCTGAATCTCTTCCCCCTCTCAGGACAACAGCTTCAAACACCCTTCATTTCCCCTCACATTGTTCCCATAAAGGTTCCTTTTTACCTCTTAGGATTTAAAAGGTCCTTGCCAGAGTAGACTTTGCAAGCTTGTCTGAAAAGAATTGTGTTTGTCTTTTCCTGATCTTTTGACTTCCTTATACTCACTACCAGTCCTGATAAATAAAAATCCCCAGCAAAGCTGCCCTATATGAAAGTCCAGGAGCCAGTAAGCCAACTCTATTGAACCTGCAAAAATCAATTCAGTGGACAAAAGTAAAATGCACAGCACTGTGTACAGTTCTATTTACAGTTCAAAATAAAAAATTGTGCACGTAATTTTTGTCTTTTAAAAATTATGAAATTTTGAAACATCACACAAATAGAATAATATACTGAACCCCTCATACCTACCACCCATCATCTTGCTTTGAGTGAAGTTGAGATTGATTGATCAGCGGGTTCAGCAGTTGCCAGCCTGACCCATCCATCATAAACTTCCACATCTACTTTTCACTCAGTAGCATTAGTACCCATTGATGAACATGGCCTAGATCCATTTATTTATGATTTTATAAGTCTTTCTGCATTTTAGCCAAAATTCTTCTATTAATACAAGGAAATTTCCTTCATTAACACTTCATTAACTCCGATACAGTGCATACAGGGAAGGCAGAATGAAAGCTGGATTCTTTTTCTTTATTTATCATATTATTGTTTTCAGAATAATGAATTGGTGCCCTAACAACCTCCAATACTGACCAATGATGTTAATTTTTTAGTTTATTTTTAGTGTCATTATGAGCTCATGGATTTTTAAATATTTTACATATTTACTCAGTTGCAATCTTACAGTCGTTCTTTTGATATATATCATAAATATATAATACGTATCATATACATATATAGATGTGAATAAGGTTTCAAAAAATCCTGCTCCAATACCTCCCCTCCAAGTTGATCATGTAAATCATGTAGAAGCCTTACAATAAAGTTCTCGTCACTAAGAATAACATGAGTGAGTCTTTCTTGCAATCTAGGAAGCTGGGCAGAACCACTGTCTATAGAAAGCAATGGCTTAACAGAAAAAATATTCCAGTTCCTTGGAAGCAGGAACTTGGAAAAGGAAGATGAATTATTTAATTAGACACAAAAAGAGTCAAATTAGGGGTTAAGAAATGAATCATACAAGGTTTAAAGTAAACATTACGAAAAAGCATTTTATTTTTAAGAAATATGACTAGATCAGGACAGAAAATTAAAGAAAATCTTAATTTTTTTTCCTGCAAGAAAGTAACCAAGAAAGGCTGTTGTTCGACCTGAGCTAGTCAGGTGGCAAGAAGCATTAAACTTCAGAATCAGCAATTCAGTGCAGCAGCAATCTCAGTGCTGCAACCAACCAAACCACACCTTGCTGTTTGTAAACTGGTGTAAAACAAATGCTTGAACTTCCAGGCAATCCCCTACTCTGCCCCGACAGTCCCCCCATCTCAGAAAACTTCCACTCTGTCGCTCCAGGTGCTCAGGCCAGAAACCAGCCTAATCTTTCTCTCAGAAAGCCATATCCTGCAAACCCTTTTCACCCTACCTGTAAAATATATTGAGAATATATTTTAAAACATATTGAGAATCTAACTGCTTCTCACCATCTCCACCCCTGCCACCTGGTCCAAGAGCTCCTAGGATATTGCAGCAGCTTCCTAAAGGGTCTTCCTACTTTGGCCTTGTCCCTCGAGAGTATGGTTTCCATCTACTACTAAGGTGATCCTTTTAAATTAAGTCATGTCTCGCACACTTTACATCAAAAATCTGCAATGACTTCTCATCTTATTCAGAGTAAAAGCCAAACTCCCTGCTGTAGGCTCTCAGGCCCCTTGTTACCTCCCTGACTTCATATCCTACCACGCTCTTCCTCTTCTCTCCATTCCAGCCACACTGTTTGGTGATTCCTCAGACACTCCAAATGTCCTCCTGCCTCAGGGCATCTGCACTTTCTGCTCCACTGGAACACTTTACTCCCAGATACCTGCATGGCTCATCCCTTTTCTCTTTCAGGCTTGTGCTCAAATGTCGCCACCACCACCCTGCCCATCCCCACCCCCCACACAATAATGCCTATCCTCCTTTCAGGCTTTATTTTCTCTGATAGTAATTATCAATTCTATAGTATGATACAGTTAACTTATTTATTTATTTGCTTATTTTGTTTATTTTTGTCTCTTCTACTAAAATGTGAGTTCCACAAGGGCTAGGGTTAGGGTCTTTTTTTTTTCCACTGCTAGAAATAGGATCTGGTACATGCGAAGGCCCCCAGTGGATCAATATAAAATACTATAGTGGCCAACACTGTTTGTCTCCCTCAAACCCCACCCCAAATACATAGGCCCTACTTTTTAACTCCTGCTCTAAAGCCGCATGGCCAATAGAACATGGAATATCAGATTTTACTATGTTAACTTGTCCTTTTCAGCAGGCATTTGAATATGGTTTGAGAACAACTTTTAATAAACTGTTCCATCTCTTAATAGATACGGTGAACAATAAATGCAAAGCGTCATAACATATCAGACTTTTATTTGCATTGTAAAACTGAACTAGCAGCTGTGCCATAATAAAAAGTTAATATTATGAGTTGCCCAAGGAACAAATAAAGCCTGATCACTCAGGTTCAGAATTCTCTTGCCTTTTATACCAGCTGCTCATTCCTGTCCTGGCTAAGAGTTCTTCCAGGCTGTGTTCCTGGAACAGAAAATGTCACTGCCTTTAATCACCCTGTATTGCCTTATTAAAGATGCCACCCTTCATAACCTGCAGTGCTTTTGGTTTTAGACTACTTTGCTCTTCTCTTACTCTAGCTCAGTAATTCTTAATCAGAGATGAAATATCAGAGTTGTCTGAGCAGCTCATTTACAGTACATACTCCTGGGTCCCATCCCAAGGAGATTCTGATTGATGGGCTTGGATGGGGGAGTAAAGGAGAGTGGATGTGGAACAACTGTACTTCAGAAAAACTCCCTGATGATTCTGAGATGCTCCTCTGGTTCAGAGCCACTATTCTAGTTGATATGTATGCTAAATATAATTACTATGTGAGTCATTTTAATTGATGGGGGGAGGACATGGGAGGAACCCTCGATACTCAAGGACAGAGGAGTCATACATTTTCCAATAGCCAACATCTCCCAGTTGAGGAAAAGACACAGTGGCCAGCTGATCCCAACTGGAATAATCTCCTGGCCTTCACAGTGATGGGAAGAGGAGATTGTTAAAGGTCACGATGAGGAATGGGATTTCTGCAATTTATTTAAGCCTTATCATACACATATTTTTTAAATAGGTAGGAGATGTCCACATCTTTTCTCTCAAGACTTCTGGTCATGCTTTGTGACAAAAATAAAGTCTCCCAGGCCTCTATGATACAAATCAGTCTTTGTTTTCCCTAAGTTATCCCAGTTCTCAAAGGGTAGGGAGCACAGCTCTTGAAAAGGGGGCTCTGGTGTGGGAGCTGAGAGTGAGGAATATTCAACTAGGGCAGTGCACAGCAGCAAGAATCAGAAAGTCAAACAGCCCAGAGGTCAGGGAGGGCTTCCTGGAAAAAGTGATATTTTAACCGCTACTTGATGGATATGTAGGAGTTAGCCAAATAGGGAGGGGAAGGAGAAGGGAGGAAAGACTGTTGCAGGCATAGGAAGTAGCATGTGCAGAGACACAAAGGCGAAGGCTGATTGCCATGTGGAAGAATAGGAACAAGTCCAGTGTGGCTGGGGCAGAGAGTTCAAGGAAAGCAGGAGAGAGTATCCTGGAGAGAACAGCTGGGGCCAGATCACCAAGGGCCCTGTGAGTCCTGCTGAGGAATTTGGACTTTATTTTAATGTTGAAGAGAAGCTACTGGAGGGTTTTTGAACAAGGGAGGGACTTGATAAGCTTTAGGAAAAAGCACTCTGGCTGTCCTGGGGAGCATGACTACAAAGCAGCAAGGCTGGATGCAGGGAACCGGGCAGGAGGACGCCGCGTGCATTCAGGTTCTTCTGCTTTCTCCCTGCTGTAACACAAGAGAGAGCACCAGAATTTCTGAAACCAGCATATTTGAGGATTTGAGGGCTTGAAACTTCCTTTTATCACTCATACAGCAATATTTTTTAAGTTAATTGAGCATCTATTATCATTTATACCTGCAGCGTCCAGGTAGGCACTAGCCACACATGACTAGTGAGAACTTGAAATGTAGCTGGTCTTAACTGAGATACACTTTAAATGTATAATTCACACCAAAGTTTGAAGACTTAGAACAAAAAGAAAAATACAGAATCACTCATTAATAATTTGGACATTGGCCAGGCACAGTGGCTCATTCCTATAATCCCAGCACTTTGAGAAGCTGAAGTGGGAGGACTGCTTGAGGCCAGGAGTTTGAGGTTACAGTGAGCTATGATCAGACCACTGTACTTCAGCCTAGGCAACAGTGAGACTGTCTACAAAAAAAAAGAGTTGTATATTGATGATATGTCAAAATAATATTTTCAACATATTGGGTTAAATAAAAAAATAATATTAAAGTTAATTCCACCTGTTCCTTTTTACTCTTTTTAAATGGGGCTACTAGAAAATTTTAAATTATGTATGTGCCTCATGTTTATGGGTTGCATTATATGTCTGTTGGACAGAGCTGTCCTAGACACTATTCTCTGCAATAAGAATACAGCAGAGACCGGGCATGGTGGCTCACACCTGTAATCCTAGCACTCTGGAAGGCTGAGGTGGGAGGATCATTTGAGGTCAAGAGTTCAAGACCAGCCTGAGCAAGAGCGAGACCCCATCTCTACTAAAAATAGAAAGAAATTAGCTGCACAACTAAAAATATATAGAAAAAATTAGCCGGGCATGGTGGCGCATGCCTGTAGTCCCAGCTACTCAGGAGGCTGAGGCAGCAGGATTGCCTGAGCCCAGGAGTTTGAGGTTGCTGTGAGCTAGGCTGATGCCATGGCACTCTAGCACAGACAACAGAGTGAGACTCTGTCTCAAAAAAAAAAAAAAAAATACAGCAGAGAGCAAAACAAAGCCTCTGCTCTTATAAGAGCTTACTTTCTGGGGTAATTCAATCCCAAATCAATCTAAAAAAATAAAAATAAGCACATTCTTTATCATATATATAATCAATGACTTTATAGCCAAATAACCAAGAACTGCCATATAACACTGGTACCAGAGCTTGTATTGTGATCACATTGGTGCCAAGGAGTCATTCAGAGATCGACCTAACTCATCAAGAGTATCTTTTTACCTAGTGGAGGCCAAAGGACTTCATAGACAAATTTCTTCAAGTGATTCCACTAGACAATTGTGGCAGGACAACTGAGTCTTTCTACAATAAAGTGGAGGCAGACATGTCCAAAGAACCTATAGTGTCAATGCCATAGACATGTTGAAAGTTGTGGCTGTTTCAGCAAAGCAACAGTATCCATCGCATTAGAGTGCTGCTAATTTGAATTTTATTGATATTGTCATTTTGCTTCCATTTGTTTTTGTTACATTGTTTTAGTTTTATAATTTATAAAGACATGAGAAATTTATAATTGGTTTTGTTTGAACATAATTTAAGTAGTAATACTATAATAAGAATAATTTCATTTAACAATTGAGCTATGCTGCAATACTTTCCCTTAAAAGGGATCCTTATATTACTCAAGTTTGAGAAATTCTGTCCTGGATCATGGTGTTTATCCCATTCACTGAACCTCTCCCACCCTCCACAACTCCCAGCCCCATAACCCAGGAGCTTCTTGGTGGCACCTGACAACTGGCCCTTTATTTCTTCTCACCTAGAAGAATGTTCATGATAATTTAGGGGCCATCATCAAGCCAGCCATGGCTCTTGGGGCAGGAACACACACCCAGGAGTGATACTCGAAACAGGCAAGGACTCTATGCCGTGGCACTGCCCGATTAGAATGGATGCTGCTTGTAAGGAACAAATTGAGCTGTCCCACTGTATCCCTGCTGAACACTGTCCTGCATGCCCCCCTCACCACCCCATCCCACCCCGGGCCCCTGTTTCTCAGGCAAGGGAGGGCTCTCAGGAGCTCCCAGTTGCCTTGCCTGCCACCACACTCCCCAGCTGTCTGCAGGGCAACCCTTGGAGTGTCCATCTCTCTGTATCACTCCCACTTATGATTCTTAGGCCAGCATTATGGAAGGTGGTGGAAAGGCATCCATCCTGCAAGGCTGGGAGACAGCAGAATATAATGTTTAAAATGAGGAGTCAGACAGCCTGGGTTTGAATCTCAGCTCCCATAACAAGTTGGGGTGTCCTAAGGCAAGTTCTCTGTACCTCCATTTCCTTTTCTTTGAAGTAAGCATAAGACTAAATCCTCAGGTGGATTTATTAGAATTAATTTTTTGCTCAGAAAGCTCTTAGAACAATGTTTAGCACTCATTAACAGTTACTATTATTGGGGAGCTTAAGAATGTCTTTCTCTCCTACAGTGGAAATAAAATGTAGAACTAAAAAGGCCCCAAACCTGCAGAACATCTGTCTTTCCTGACTGTAGATTTTCATCCCCAGCTGCCTTTGATTAGGGAAAACTCCATCCCTAATGTTGGAGCTGGTCCACACAGTCTCCCCTACCCCCACCCATAGCCACAACAGGGGTCCTTGGCAGAAAAACGGACTTGAGAGCTCCTACAGCATGATGGGGGAAATAAGACAATTGCCTTGGCACAAGCCAGTACATCACCTGCAAACCCACACATTTGTACTCTTATCAACAGAACTCCAGAATTCTACAGCTCAATTTCACAGGAAAGAGTGCATCAGGTGTTCCTAAGCATGAAGTGTGTGAGGCCCTGCCGATTTCAGCCACTTTGTAAACAACATGCTCCTGGAATGCAGGAGTTGCATATGTCGCCTAAAGCACTCAACGCATTGGGCACAACAGATTTAGCTTCCTAACTGCATCACGTCCAGAATCCAGAATCATTGACCCCAAATACTAAGAAGTCTGATGATCTAAAGCAGTGGCTCTCACACTTTGGTGGGTATTCAAAATTATCAGGGGAACTTGACAAAAATACAAAAGGCCTAGGCCCTCTCCTACTTTAATGCACTTAGGCCTTTGTGCACTTTATTCTTTCTTTGAGTGTTTCCCAGTAGCCACCAAAATGTGAAATCCACTGGCTTTGAAGCAAAGAAGGATCAATACCCCACTCCCATGTTGTAATCCAGCACTCCAAGTATGCCTTTACTGAATATCCCTTAATCATAATCTCATCCTTTCAATATGTTAATTAATAATATTAATAAAGACATGAAAGTACTAGTCAGGTTTAAGTAATGCTGTCTACACACACTGTGGCATTTTGAAAACGTATTTGCATAAGTTTATTTGAGACTCGGGGATTCTTACAGCTCTCACATTGTCTCACTATTACTAAAAGAATACTTTAAAATTATGATGTGAAGACATTTAATTAACTTTTAATTGAAATGGCTCCAGGAAGAAAATTATAAATAGCACATTTGTCTTCACTGTGTTTTCATTATAAGACGCAGAAAGTGATCGATGGACAAGAAATGCTGTGAAACTCATCACACCGAGTGTGATTGCCAAAAACAGAAACCCGAGACTTTCCAAAATGATGGTCTAGTCCACTCATTCCCAAGAAGTGAGTGCCAAATTCAAGGAACAAATCACCCGGGTTCTAGCATCTTTTGAAATATCGGAAATGACCACTAGAACACTCTCTCGGACACTGTAACTCATTGAGCTAGAAAGTCCTCAAATTTATGGAGGTCTACGTTCTGACATTTTTCCCGTGCCTGGGCAGTGCATATTTTTACCACAGCACAGTATCATGGATGGCTGGCAAGACGTGGGGAGGAGGTAGCACAGACCATGCGCCCAGCAGGCTTGGTTTAGAATACCGGCTCCACCATGAACTAGCAACCATGTCCTTCCAGCTGTTCAGCCACCAAATCCGGAAGTTGCCTCACATTCTTCTCATTTTCTCATACCCCACAATCAATCCAACAGCAAATTACATTAGCTAGCTGTACCTTTAAAATGTATCCAGCATCCAACCATTTTTACACTCCACTACCATCAAGGTTCATGCTACCATCATCTCTCACCTGGATTATTACAAAAGAGCTTCCAAATGATTTTTCCTGCTGAGAAATATAAGTCAGATCATGGCGTGTTTCTGCTCATGGTTGCTCACTCAGAGTTAAAGCCCAAGTCCTTACCATGACCTACAAAGCGCTATTCGTTACCCACCCCACCCTACACCTCTCCCTGTCCCTCCCTTCACTCCAGCCTCATGGCCTCTCTGCTGCTCCTGAAGCCCACCCAGCCCACTGCCACCCCAGAACTCTGTACTTACTGCTCCCTCTGCCTGGAACCCCCACCCAACCCCACCCCTAGATAGCTACATGACTGGCTTCCTGTCCTCCTTCAGTGACACTTCAAATGTCACATTTTCAGTGATGCCTGTGGACTTTATACCTACTATAGTTACGTATGTATAGAAAATATCTGGAGGACATATAAGAAACTGTTAGCAGCAGAAAACTCAGTATAAGTGGGATTGGTTTGGGGGCAGGGTGAAGGAAGAGACTTATTATTTTATATTTTTCAGTATGTCTTTTGAAATTTTTATAATAAAATAATTAATGGTAGCTAATATTATGATAATGCTCAGTGAGTAGGCACCTACTCTAGTTCACAGAAACCCAGACAGCCCTAACACTTCTATAACCTTAACAGAGCTATAACAGCGTATCAGAGCTCCTATGACTTATGTGCTTAATGGGATTTTTATAGACCAGCCTGGGAAGGAATCTGGACATGGGTATAACATTGTTTTCTTAAGGGAAAAAAAAAGGGTTGCTTGCTTCAGCCTATGACAAGTGCTTTTGTCCTTCTCTTCCCCTCTGCTGCCTCCACACCTCTCCTCCTGCCATGTTGTTACTCACCTTTGAACACTCCACCACACTCCAGACAGCTCAGCCCCAGCCAGGTGTGTGGAAAGACTGCAGTACGATGCCTCAAGGATGTTTCACCTTCCTCAAGGCCTGAGGCATAAACAAGCCACCTACTTATACATCTAGAGCATTTGTAAGCCTGGTATTCTCAAGTCTCAGCCTGGCAACATGTGAGGGGCCAGATAGAGAGATGCCCGCTCTCTAGAAGGAAGGCAGTGCTCTCAGCTTTGTGGTTAAAAAGTCACACTGAGCAGCCCATGAACACTGGAGGCCAGGTGCCCGTCCTTTGTGTTTAATGCAAAATCAGGATTTATAGGAATATCCAAGGTTAGAACCAGGATTTTCCTCTTTGTGTCAATTAATGTATGACTGAAGAGAGAAAGGTGCTACACAGAGCACTAAACCAAGACTATGGAAGCCTGTGTTCTCCCATTAACTGTGACACACTGGCCAAGTCGTCCCATATGTGGAATCTGATGCTTCCCACCCTCAATTATCACTGCAGTCCACTGAGTTCTTACTACATGCCAGATCCTTGATAACTGTCACACAAATTCCCTTACAAAGCTTTCAGCATCACAAGAACCAGCCAGGCAGATATCACAGAGGAAAACTAACACTCAGGAGTAATTATAAAACTTGATCAAGGTGATGGTTTGGCCGGTTGGCAGTCCTGGGACTCAAACCCATGCTTGTTCAGTTTTTCTGCCCTGCCTCCTCTCTCTATAGTATCCCTTGCACAGAGTAGTCTAGAACCCCTACACTGCACAAGTCCCTCCCACCAGAAGGCAACTCTCTGGGGCTGGGTGCATTTACTCACCCACTCACTCATTTAGCCAATGTCTATGCCTCAGTTGTTAGACACCTGCTAAAAATGCCCCTTCATGGGCTTGACCCTGAAGGTGCCATGTGACTCACTCTGACCACTGCTAGAGGCTAGCACCACCTAGCTCAGGTGGCTCACAGGGTTCAAAACAGATGACGGTTATGATTATTGAAATGGTGGTATGTGGAATGGGGTGGAGAGGAGTCAGGGCACAGGCCTGGCCTGTACAACAGAAGCTGAGCTCTATGAAGCTCTTGTTGGTTCTAGCTGTCCTATAGGGAAACTAAGTGTAAAATAGTGCACTGGACAGTGTCCTGTTAGAGTCAAGGAGAGACCAGGCAAGAGAACACAGATGACCTGGCTCAAAACCCTTACCTCCTCCAGGCAAAATTTCAAATGTGCTACACTGTCTGTAGATCTCTAACTCCTCATTCTAAGGCAATGCTGCTCCAGCCAGCAGCCAGGTGTGGGCCTTTAGGAAGGACCGTTTCCCAGGGTTGGGTGGAAGAAGTATTGCTTCAGTGTGGGTTTGCAGCCAAGTTGGCCCAGGGAAGGGGAAAGATGACATAACTTGAAACAAATGTAGACTTCCCTGCCATTGCAGCAAGGAGGCTTGGAATGAAGAGTGCATGCCTGGAGAACACAGCAGTGTGCAGGACGGACCCCAGCTCAGAGCCAGGGTTCCACATGCACACTGAGGATTGTTGTCTAAGAAAGGGTCTATCTTCAAAGATACTTGGAAAGATTTAAGTTAAACAAAGTGAAACGGATTTGTGTTTTCCTTTAACTGTGGTCATGGACTTTTTTGTTACTTACCTCAGGATTTATTGGGGCCTTCATTTGAACACAGTATCCTCTACTCCATTGAGCTTTGGCAGGATTAGGGCTTCAGGGATCTCATTCTGGGAAACATTCTATTCCACAGTATTCCAACTTTAAAACAAGGGTTGGCAATCTTTTTCTATAAAGGGCCAGCAAGTAAGCATTTTAGACTTTTTTAGACCATGAGACAAAATCAAGGATATAATACAGGTGCTTAGATACAAGAAAGAAAAACTTCCACAAATAGTTAAAATTTTAAAATATTTTTTAAATTCTATAAAATGTCTACAAATATTTGAAAATTCAGAACATGATCATCATCATTGAGTACAATCTTTTCTATACAAGTCTACTAATGAGAAGATTAAAATTCTTTTTGGGGGGGATAACATTTTGCTCAACTGGGGTTCAAAGTTTGTCTTCCCTATGATTATAGCAAAATAAATGTAGCCAAAAAATGACTGATCCAGAAAAGGCATCCCTTAGATTACAGAATGATAGAGCTAGAAGGAATTTTCAGAGCAATTGTTTTAACCCTCTTTTACTGATGAAGAAAGTGAAGCACAGATTCCTGAGAACACCTGCTCCCATCTCACCGTGTCTCAGAGCCACACAGGGATGACAACCCGGGTCTTGAGACTCATGCTTCCACTGCTTCTCCTCTTAGAATGCTTGTACTTCCTCTGGGAGAGCTGGCCTGCGGCATATTCATCTTCTGGAATGTAGTAGATACCTCCATCCAGAGGTACCTGGATGAACACCCAGGAAAGCCTCTTTTAAGAGGCCATGCTCTGTTTATTAATTAAATGGATGTAAATGGTTCCACATGACTTTACCAACTAAGGCACTGTGGCTCATTATTGCCATGCTGCTGTTATTCATGCCCAAGACTGTGTTTCTCCACTGGATTGTAGGCACCTTGAGGAGAGAGTCAGTGTCTTATTCATTTTTCTGTCTCAGCAGCTAGCCCTTAAAGAAAGTTCAATAAATGTTTGTAAGTTCAATAAATCATTAAGTAGATAATGACTCTTTTTTTCAAAAATCTTCACCACCCCTTCACTTTCAATGAGGTGTTGTTCAGGTCATCACTTCGTGCTTAGAACTCTCCAGTGGCCTACCCTGTACTTAAAGTAAAATTCACACTCCTCAGCCTGGCCCAGGGGCCCTTCTTGATCTAATGCTGGCAACCTCTCTCATCTTGTCTATTTCCACACCAGCCACACTGGCCTTTTTTTTCTTTCCATTCACCAGATGTGCTAGGTTTATTTCTGTTCTAGTGCTTAGATCTTTGCATGCCTCATCTTGTGTTTCCCTGTCCTTTTCTCAATCCTTCTCATTTATCACCACCCATATCTTCTCATTATTTATGTTTTCTCATTTGTTCACATATGAGTTCCATTAGAGAAGAGTCCTTAGCTGTTTTTTTCACTGCCACTATTCCTAGCCCTTCAGTTGATGTCTGGCACATAGTAGGTACTCAATAAATACATGTTCAATAAATGTATTAATTTCTCTAGGACTCCTTAGTCCTCTTTTCACTATATTCATTTAATAGAGCAAATATTTGTTTAATAAGTAAATTAAGACTGAATTCATCTTCCTCTTGGCTTCAGAGTGGGACCTTGGCCTGGATAAAATGTTGTATTTGGCTAGAAACGTGGGGGCAAAGATGTGGTGAGAAAACCGGAAAGAACTGAAGACAAAACTGATGGTGCAATTGTGCATATGTAAAGTTGCCTCTCCAATTTATTTTCCTCTTAGTTTATGTTGCTTTAAACCAATGGCCTCAAAATTACAGCTTCTGACTAGCTGGCACATAAATTTCTGACTTTAAAACCACTTTATTTCAAGCTTGATAAATAGCTTTTGTCACTAGGTAGAGTAATTAAGGGAGCAGTGTTGGTCCTCACCAGGCTGGGCTGACAGTACTTTCTTTTCAGTGCTTTGTTACCTGCCTTTCAGATTTGGCAGAGCTCATAGAAAAGCTCAGGGCTGAGTTATGTACATTCTGTCCTGGCAGGAGCTTTGTCATGAAGATATATCACCCCCCTCTACCAAGCAGCCTGTTTTCCAAGAACCATAGCAGGCACGCCTGGTACAGGGGCCAAACATCCTCTCTTCATCTCAAGTGGCTGCTCTGTCACTAACAGAGTTTGGCTACCAAGTGAAAAGGATGGATATTCCCTAGTTGAGATCTTCATATTTCTTGACCTTCTCACTATGTTCTAACCTTGCTCTCCACAGATGGTACTTTGTTAATAATTCAATATAAATTTCAAAACAAATGTTTCAGAGCACTGGAATTGCCATCTTGTAGAAGTGAGGCATGCACTTTGCAAAGCACAATCTCCATAACACATTCCAAGAAATACAGACAGAGAATCAAAGGGAATCATAGGCTATTAAAGCTAGACTTTAAGAATTCAACTGCATCATTTTGTGCATGAAGAAACTGAGTCTCAAAGAGATAAAATGACTTTTTGATGGTCATGCAGTTAACCAATGGTAGAATGACAATGTGTACGCAGTCACCCCTTGGTGTCCAAGGGGGTTGGCTCCAGGACCCCCCATGGATACCAAAATCTGAGGGTGCTCAAGTCCCTGATTTAAAATGGCATAGTATTTGCATATAACCTATTCACGCCCTCCCATATACTTTAAATCATCTCTAAATTACTTATAATACCTTACACACTGCCTAAAGACTTTTTCAGACAAGCAAACACTGGAGGAATTTGTCGAGACCAGACTGGCCCTACAGGAAGCACTCAGATCTGCATTATACATCCATCAGCGCAATAGACAACCACCAGTGTAAAATCCGCCAAAAGCTAAAGCTCAGAGCCCATATAAAATAATAGCTCAAAAGGTAAAACAAAGCAACAAGGTTCTTCCCAACAGGATGAACAGAAATGCATCCCACTTATCAATTCTTTCAATAAATGTAAATGGCTTGAGTTCCCCACTTAAGAGACATAAGCTGGCTGAATGGATAAAAAAAATACAAGCCAA
>CAUYRT010071151.1:0-16001 GCA_963574885.1 Lepilemur ruficaudatus
CTTCGGTAAATGCAAGACAAATGAGTGAATGAAATCACATACTTAAGAAATGGTAAATTCATGAAGAAATACTCTCATAAGTAAGCAAATGGCTTAAGGGAAGTTCAGGTTTAGGCTTACAACTGTTTGCCAAAATAGTACTAGCCCTTTCCAAGGCTATACTTCTACTTTTTAATTGCATTAAGGATTTTTGTTTTATTTTAGCATATTACAAGGGTACAAATGACAAATGTTCAGGTTATGTATATTGCCTTTGCCCCACCCAAGTCAGAGCTTCAAGCATGTCCATCCCCAAGACGGTGCGCACTGCACCTCTTAGGTGTGCATATACCCATCCCCTCCTCCACCCCTCCACCTGCCCGACACCCGATGAATGTTGTTACCACTATACTGCACTAAAGATTATTAAATACATTGTGTTAGCATTTTTTTTGTTTCTTATCTGCTTAAAGACACTGCTAAAGAGGAAATTCATGCTACTAAGAAACACATGCAATTTTGTGTCCTCTTTTATAGTGAGCATTTCAAAATTTAAATTTATACATTAATTTCACGGGAGATAGCCATTAAAAAAGCTAATCAGTCTTATCTTTTGGTTATCCTTTGATAATCATTGGTAATCATATGACTTGACTGAAATACTCCCATTAGGTAAATATTAAACATTATTCCCAATACCGTAGGATGAAATCAAGCAATTTTTTACCCACAACACCCACCAACTAACTATATGAAGGTTCAGAAATTGGGGACATGCATAGAAGTGGAAAACAGAGTTGCACACATATTGGATTTCCCAGTCCATTCTGAAGACAAAATAAAGATGAGAGGAGGATGGATGAAGGGAAGACTAGGGATTCAAAAGGGGGGAGATCATCTTAGGGTGGGGAGGAGGTAGGGCAGAGTGGGCAGGCCTCAGATAGGCAAGGAGAGCAGGAAACCTTCCAAGGAGGGCAAACAGGGTAACCACAGGTGGCAAATACCCGAAAAAGCTGTAATAACTGAGTCTAATTGGACTAGAATTAAAACTGGAGAGAAATTAGAAGTTAAGATAAGCTCAAGAGTATTTTTCGATGAAAAATCAAACTTAGCTAGCAGCAGCTTACCAGGTTTTGACCCTAGAATATTGAAAAATTGCACAGGATTTTGGCAAAAGGATGGAGTAGTGGGAAATAAATGCTTCTGTGGTGAGCAATTGGCCATTTTAGGACCCACAGATTTAAGAAGAATATTTCTTATTAAATCATATAATGAAATCAGGAAACAAAATAAATACATATTTGTTTAACCTTTAAAGCAACTACTAGCACTCTGAGTGGCCGAGGCGGGAGGATCGGAGGATCCTGACCTCCTGGAGGTCAGGAGTTCGAGACCAGCCTGAGCAAGAGCGAGATCCTGTCTCTACTAAAAATAGAAAAAATTAGCCAGATGTGGTGGCACATGCCTATAGTCCCAGCTATTCGGGAGGCTGAGGCAGGAGGATTGTTTGAGCCCAGGAGTTTGAGGTTGCTGTGAGCTAGGCTGATGCCACAGCACCCTAGCCCAGGCAAAAGAACATGACTCTGTCTCAAAAAAAAAAAAAAAAAAAAAAAGCAACAACACACAATTTAAAAATATTTAATTTTGAAAAATAAGGACTTTATAAACCTGGCATGAAACTTTGTTCACAGTGAAGGAAAGAAGTGACCCAGAGAAAATTGCAAAATCGGGTTGTAAAATAATGACTGTTATGGTCTAAATGTTTGTAACCTTCTATACAATTCATATGTTGAAATGCTAACTTCAAAAGTGATGATGTTAGGAGGTGGGGCCTTTGGGAAGTGATTGGGTTATTAGGCCAGAGCTCTTATGAATGAGATTAGTGCCCTTATAAAAGAGGCCTGAGAAAGACCCCTTGCCCCTTCCACCACATGAAGACACAGCAAGAAGGTGCCATCTATGAACCAAAAAGCAGGCCTTCACTTAAGCCCTCACCAAACACTGAATCTGCTGGTATCTTGACCTTGGATTTCCCAGCCTTTAAGACTATGAGAAACAAATTTCTCTTGTTTATAAGCTACCCAGTTTATGGAATTTCTATTACAGCAGCTATAATGAACTAAGACAATGACCATATGTGATTGAGTTCTAAAATAAACAGCCATTATTTATGCTTCATCATATATCCAACACTTCATTTTTCAATGTAATTTATATTATTAAGTCTTCAAAAAACCCCTGTGAAGCACAGCTTCTGGTTTCTCCAATAAGAATGAGAAATTAGGTGATGTGTTCAAGGTTACAAAAACAATGTAAACAAATAACTAGGACAAAGACTTTCCGAATTTCAGGAACTTGCTTCCAACTCCGGACTATTTTACAAACAGTTGCTAAAATCAATGGTAGTTATGACATGTGCAGCATGGAGACAAGATTCTGGTAGTATAACCATTAGAAGATCCTCTTAGACAAAGATGAAGGCTGAGAATATTCATAAGAATAGGAATCCAAACCACCCATCAGACATAGGCCCTTGGGTGGATTTACACCTGTTCCGTATCTTACAACCATCCTACTTAGTATTTTGCAACCAAAAGAAATTTGTCCTTGTTAGATTGTTTGTAATATGTCCCCGTAAGACATCAAGACCGCAAAACTTTAATGTTATCTCCTGTGGAAAGTAGCCATTAATCTTAAGCTTGCTAATTGGATGTCATGGGACTCTATATTCAACCTGGTGTCTATAAAGTCATAGAAAGTTCCTTCATTCCTTTGTTAGTAGGAAGACATCATGTCTCTGTGTCTCACTCGTTTTCTTTGGGGCCTGACTGAATTAAATAAATCAGTGGCTTAATTAATGGTACATGAAAAATTTTATTTTTTGTCAGTAGACACACATGTACACAGAGAGATGGCACAGATCATCAGAGCAGAAGGCAGCACAGAGAGCCAGCTAACCTCAGATGAATCACTTGCACTCTTCCAGGTCAATGTCAGATCTTTGCCAACCCCGGTACCCTATTTGCCTACATAGCAGATGCATACATATATAACATACACCCCACTTCTACAAAGAAATTTTCCTAAGGAAAAACAGTCAAGTACTTTTTGTTACCTCCCAAATGGCGAGTTTCATTCACTTGGTGGGTATCAAGCCAATAGACAACAAGCCAAGTTGGTTATAGCAAGAGGATTTTATCACTTGGCACAAGTAAGGAGGTGTCCCCAAACAAGGAGTTTGGGCTGGCTTTAATAGTCAGAGGGTAATGAGGATCTTGCAATGAAGTGATGCCAGGAGGCATGATCTGACTGGATCTTGCTGTGGGGATGCGCCAGGGTTTGATCTGATTGGATCCCGCATCCTGCCCTGTAGTGTCCACTTCTTAATTCAGTCCCTGCTCCTCAGTGCAACCACTTAAGTTCTGCCCATGGTTGCATGCTCGGTTCATCTGGGCATGCTCATGTTACTGTGATCTTCAACCTGGGGGCCCACGACAACTGAAAAACAACTCACAACTTTGTTACATAAAAGTTGAGGCCGGGCGTGGTGGCTCATGCCTGCAATCCTAGCACTCTGGGAGGCCGAGGCAGGAGGATTGCTAGAGGTCAGGAGTTTGAAACCAGCTCAGCAAGAGACCCTATCTCTACTAAAAACAGAAAGAAATTAGCCAAACAACTAAAAATATATAGAAAAAATTAGCCAGGCATGGAGGCACATGCCTGTAAGTCCTGGCTACTCGGGAGGCTGAGGCAGGAGGATCACTTGAGCCTAGGAGTTCAAGGTTGCTGTGAGCTAGGCTGACACCATGGCACTCTAGCCCAGGCAACAAAGTAAGACTGTCTCAAAAAAAAAAAAAAAAAAGTTGCGTCAGATGGGTCTGGCGCAATTACATTTTCAACATAGTGTATTTTTAAATAATTTAAAGTAACACTACAAAGGAAAAACACTTTGTGAAAACATAGTATTATACTAGAATACTAACTTTGAAGTGGGGAGGGTTAAAAAAAAGCCAAAAGAAATTTAGTGGTATCAGCAAATATCAGTACACGGTTAGGGTTGTACTAGCAAAATATTTAAATTAAAATTGTTAGTGGAAAAACCCAGACAACCTTGATCAGCTGTGTGACCCCGAGAGTTGTTACTTTTTTTGAGAGTACAGATTGGATCTGAAAATTCTATCTTTTGCTGCAATTATTATGCAAGATAGGGACACTAGACGCGGAATAACTTTTGCTTAGTCACACTGGAGGTGGGGTAGGGAGAGGTAAGTAGCTCTGATGCACCAGGAGATGCAATACACTAAATGCTAAAAGGAATGAGGAAACCTCAGCCTCTTCCTTCTTCCTTGTTGGCAAAGCCAAGGAAGAACAACTGAAACTTGGGTAAAGCACCCAAAGAAAAGCAACCTATCAACTCTGGGGACTGCTCTTTGATTCTTTGTTCTACATTCACCTCTCACTTAACCAACAGCAATGGGCAGATTGTTTTATTATTACGAGTTTATAGTTCGTTGATGACCTTCCCAAGGACACAGAGTCAGTGTGGAGGCACAGCTAGAATGGGGACCACTCTGGGCTTGCTTTGTGGGTAGGAAACAGCAAGCCTCCACCTTCCTCCCCTTGCCTTGTTCTCCCAAACTTGTTGACATGCCACAAGCTACACAAAACATTTAATCACCAAGGCTCAGGAACACTCCAGCACTATGTTGTTTTCCAAAATGGCTGTGAACTTGAGAAACAAATAGAGCGTATTAGTCATGGAACATAAATGTACTATGTAGCCTCTACATTGCACAGTGATGTTTGTTGCATGAGGACCAGAATAAGATTACATCCTTGCCAACAAATGAATTTGTAATTGCTCCCTTCCTTCCGGAAGTTTTCCTTCCTTCTTACTACCCAATTCACAATACAAGGGCTTCCTCCCAACACCCTCAAATGCTACTTCTTCCCATCCTGCTTACTTGGGTACTTGTCTTATTTCTTTGACAACTTTTGGTGAACAGCTAATACTCTTCTGGCCCCTGAAGGACCTACTGTGTGCTTTGTCAATAGGGCCAAGTGCTTTATGTACAGCAGACATTCAGTACACTTGTGGGACTTTCCGAGTTGTATTTTTTCCTACTTGTACTGGATCATGTGCTTTCCATTCCCAAATAAAGTTAAACTTTGGAAAAATTCAGCATTCTGTTTATTGGAATCCCATTGCCAGATACTTTCACTTCCTATCCAATACCGTGTTTACCATAAATCCCCTTACATATAAATAATTGATTTATATTCCAGTGTGTCCACAGCCTCATTTGATCTTCCCTGAGGCTGTGTAAGCCCACAATGTGCCTTCTGAATTATCCAAGTTTAAAGCATATTCAGTATTGTATAATTTATTGTCTAATCAATACAACAAGCAAACAAAAATCCAAATGGTTAATCTGAGCTTTAACATTGGCTATATACAGGGCATATTAAAACATTAAGTTACAAAACTAAAAATAAAAAATTAAGTGTGACTTTAGAAGTCAGCATAATTTAGTCAATTTCACTAATATACCTCATACAGTATATGCTAACCAAATGTTGAACTAAACAGAACATATTCTCTCCCAACCATGCCCAATAATAACGTGTGTACCACATAGTTTTTGAAAAAATGCTGTGCAAATAGATGCACCATAAATACCTTCTGAGTGATCTTCACAGCTATCCTAGAATGTCCTGTGAATTGTATTATCTAAATCATAAATTCTTTTAAGTGTGCCTCTCATCTACCCTTCCCGACTAGATCTTCTAGAGAGCAGGGAACATTGTATCCTAATTCGTGGTATGTCTCTTAACCCCCTCTGCCATTAGATATTGCCTTGAATTTAGGACCTTCTTTCCAGACAAGCAGTGGCCCAGGGGGTGAGGTCAGGGCCAGGTGGAATGACCCAGCAGCCTGGGCACTGACAGGTCTATCCCATACCCATAGGCTACGTACAGTCAGAGGCAGCATTTCGGGAAGGAGCCAAAACCAAACCCAAGCAGACTATCCACCCAAGCCACCATCCAAAGAGCTAGGGGTAGAGACAAAGTGTCTGGGTGCAAGCCAATAGGACCATCTGAGATCCAAGGTCCTAAGACTCCAGTGGGAAGGAACACACCTAGAAAATCTGCACTGAGAAGGCTTTTTACAAGGTGCCAGCAGATTTAGTTATAAAGGGAAATGAGAAAGTCACCAACCTGACAAGTACAGCTTTCTCCCAATAAATGGGAAGAAAAGGAGGGAGGGAAGGCAAAACTTTAGATACAATTAATTTTTTGCTTTACATATTTTGTGACAAAGAATAATGAATGAATCATATACTTTTGCATAGTTTGGTTGGTGAAGAAAAATAAACACTCTCATAGTTCCTTTGCCAGGTTTTCCTGAACTAAGTGGGAAGTGGAATTTCAGACAATTGGCAATGTTGACATTTGAGGCTCTTGATGTACATCCTGGGTAGAATTCACATTGTGAGAAAATGACTGAGACCGATTTGGCCTCTCAAGCGATTACTTTTAAGAGAGTATCTTTTGCCTGGTACGAGGGGAGTAAGGAATCGGCAAAGTTGTGCCCACTATTTAAATTAGGGCTTTCTTATCAGGAACATCAGGTTCATGACTCAGAATTGTTCTTTAGATGCCACTCATTGCCACTGGCAACCTAGTACACTACACTGCACTGACACCTTCGACAGGGCTCACAGTTACTTCATATCCAACAGCAGGGACCCAGGAATCCCAGCACTCAGTATAACCACAGTATTCTCCCTGATAAGCTTAGGCTTTTCTTCAACTTCCACGTTATTTCCTCTAAGACAGAGGGAGAAAAGCTATTGGGAAGGGAGATGTTCCTGCCATTTCTTTTGTACAGGGTATAGTGGATTTGGGCTTATTGCTTAAGTCATTAATTTCCCATCATTTTCCAGTGAGACTCTTCATTTCATTAAAGACAATAATATTTGACAATCTATTACTGTTCCATATGCCCTGAATTATTATTGCTATATTTTACCATAGACTATAAAAGTAATGTACACACACTGCCATAGATCATCAACTCAAAGTAAGCAGTTCAGGAATTTTATTATCTAATGAAATATTCTGTAGGGAGCTGCATTTCCCTTCTGGGGCATTTCAATATTCAGTAAGTGTCCCTAAGAGGGATATTAGCATGTTGTTCTAAAGCTCATCTCTATTACTGTTATTTCAAATAAACAGACCACTTGGGCCACTGGTGGACCAAGTAGAACTCTTAAAGCTCCTCCAAGGCAGAGGAGAGAAAACATCTTTTCTCTAAAACTCTGCTGGACTCTGTTAGATAGAGCCCTCAACTGAGGACCTTAAAAATAAGTTAATCTTATTATCTGGGGTAGTGAGGTCAGGTGGGGAAACAAGTAAACATGACTTACTGTCGTTTAATATTAGATAAGCTACTTACATGTTCTAAACCTATTTTTCCATCTTTAAAATAATAAAAATAATAGTACCTAACTCAAGGCACTTACCCCAATATCTGGTACAAGTCTTAATAAATATTAGTTGTGATTATTGTGTTATTATTTCCTATAGTAAAGCAGCATTACATTAGATTAAAAAGACAAACTAAGAACAGATCTTACAGAATCTTGAATACCATGCTATAGAGTCTGGACTTCAGATGGCAAGAAAGGAATCAGAAAAGACTTTAATAACAGGAGTGACATGATCATATCTGAGTTTTAAGAAGAAAACAGAATCAAACCCTGATAGATATAAATATAGATATAGATTTTTAAATTTTTAATTTCCATTTTGTCCATTGCTCAAAATGGTCCAAAGCTATGAGCACACTTCCTTCTTGAGCATAATTAATACTTCACCTTAAGTACTACAAAATGCCTATATTGCCAACTTAGTTTTTCTAGTGATATAATGGCAATGGCTCAAATAGACAGAAACTTTATCAGTCAGGCTTATAATCAATAATATCTTGTAACAGGCATTAGCATAATCTTATGGAATCTTAACGGTCAAGTGGCCCTCAGCCTTAACTTTATTTATATGTCATTTCAGTAGGACAAGTTATCTTACGACACCTAGATCTGCAGTCTGAAAGAAAGAAACCACAGATTTGAAATGCATTTTTAAAATGTTAATTTAAAATATCACATGAACTATTCATTAAAAAGGGAAATCTTTGACATTTTTAACTTATCAAGTTGGCATAGATTCCTCAAAAGATAACACCCAGTATTAGTAAGGACACAGAAATTAGCATAACCACACACTGTGGTAGGTGTATACATCTGACACCACCTTCATAGAGAGTAATTTACCAAATGTATTAAAGTTTTATGTGCATAACATTTGGTCCAATAATTCTGCTTTTAAGAATTTGTCCTCAATAAATAATTATAAATAGGTACATACATTTAGCTACCAAGATGTTAATCGCAGCATTAATTCTAGTACCAAAAATTTGGAATTATCTGAGTATCTTTCTGAAAGTAATAGGATAAACCATACTATACAGCCCATGGACCAAATCTGACCCACCTCATCCAGCCTGCAAGCTAAGAGAAGTTTCTACTTTAAATGGTTGGAATAAATCAAAAGAAAAATAATATTTTGTCACACATGAGAATTATATGAAATTCAAATTTCAGTGTGCATGAAGAAAGTTCTACTGTAGCACAGCCACACCCCACTTATTAACATATTGTCCATGGCTGACTTCACGCTACAATAGCAGAGTTGGGTAGTTAGAACAAACCATATGGCCCAAAGCCTAAAATATTTACTATTTTGCTTTACATAAAAAGTTTCCCAATCTCTGGGTTAAATATATCATGGTCTAATCATAACATAAATGTATGCAGCCATTTAAAATTACATAGAAGATTATTTACTAGTTTGCAAGAATCTTTAATGAATTAAATGAGACAGATTATACAACAGTGTATCAAGTTATGACATTTTTATTTTAATATTTAATAATATATAAAATAGAGGAAAAAAGGCTGGAAGAATATATACCATTAATGGTTTTTATCTCTGGGTGGTGGGAATTGCAGAATTTTTTTATATAACTTATCTATAGTGCTTATATTTTCTAAAAGAAAATATATTTTAATATTAATAATACTGGAACAGACAGACTCTAAAATAACCCTCACCCCCAATTGTCTTCACGTTGCCTCCTCTTGAGTGTGGTTGTGACCTTTGACTTGCATCTAAATGCTAGAACATGGCAAAGATGGTGGGTTTTCATTTCCATGATTAACTTACATAACAGTGGCTTTCGCCTTGCTAGCAGACTCTTATTTCTTATTTGATGAAGCAAGCAGCCACATTGGGGACAACTATTAGGAACTGAGTGCGGCCTCAGGCAATAGCTAAGATTGAAGGTGGCCTCCAGCCAACAGCCAGCAAAAACTGAGGCACTCGGTCCAACAGGCTGCAAGGAACTAAATCTTGCCAACAACCAGATGAGGGTAGAATCAGATCCTTCTCCAGTCAAGCGATCAGATGAGACTGTGGCCCTTGTCAATACCTTGACTGCAAACTCATGATAGACCCTGAAGTGAAGGACCCAGCTAATTTGTGCTCAGATTCCTGACCCATAGAAATTGTGAGATGATAAATGTTTGTTGTTTTAAGCTACTAAATTTGTGGTAATTTGTTATGAAGCGATAACTGACATCAATATTAAAGTGATTTATAAAGCATGATATATTAAAAAGAAAATAGTAACTTATGAGTGGCTAAGCAATTTTAGCTGTTTAGATGGTAGATATGACATTAGAAAAATGAAAAGATCAATTTAATGGGCCAGTCAAAGTTTGCCTTTTAAATAAAGTTAAGAGCCAGGCACGGTGGCTCATGCCTGTAATCCTAACACTCTGGGAGGCTGAGGCAGGTGGATCACTCAAGGTCAGGAGTTTGAAACCAGCCTGAGCAAGAGCGAGACCCCATCTCTACTAAAAATAGAAAGAAATTAATTGGCCAACTAAAAATATATAGAAAAAATTAGCCGGGCATGGTGGCGTGTGCTTGTAGTCCTAGCTACTCGGGAGGCTGAAGCAGAAGGATCACTTGAGTCCAGAAGTTTGAGGTTGCTGTGAGCTAGGCTGACGCCACAGCACTCTAGTCTGGGTAACAGAGACTCTGTCTCAAAAAAAATAATAAAAATTAAATTAAATTAAGGTGACAGCCTACCAAGTATATGTGGGTTGTCCCAGATCCTGTAGCTGCTCAGGTTTAAACTCAAAGATTCTGGAAATAAGTTCTGACTACTCAAATTTCCTCACAGCCTGGATATGCTGTTGTCTAGGCTTGACAAGAAAAGACCATTTGATTCCCAGTTCTCTCTAGAGTTCTGCGTCTGCCTTGAAATCCCTCTAAAGCTCACCCCATATAAAAAGAAAAACTATCACCATAGGATAATTGCTCTGAAATTGCAGCTACCACCAATATCTAATATCTTTCCAAGACTCATAACATATAAAAATTAAATAAGCATGCCCTCTTACATTTTTTAGTAAAAGCATGTTATTCATTTTCACCTTGATCAACAAGATAATTACATGTGTAAATCTCTTATTCTGACCCCAAAATAATCTTTAAATAAATTTCATGCAATTTTTATGTCTAACAAGCCATTAAACTTCTATTACTGAGGGAGTAATAGCAGTTTATTAGATTTTAAAAATGCCCTACTGACCACTGAAGGCCTTTCTCCTTCCTCAAGTAGCTCTTAAATGACAAAAGCCATTGTCCATCATGATTACTAGATATTAGTCACAGGTCATAAATATCTCCTTTTTTACAGTGGGTCTTTAGGGAATTAAAATAGGACAAAATGAATAAACTGTCCTTTGAACCAGTTAAAAGCATCTTATTTAGGTTTATAAATATTCAGCAGATATAGTCTAAAGATTGTCAAAACCAGTATTATTTGCATTTTTTTTTTGTAAACCAAGAAATCAATAAAGCTTAAGTCTGATCTTGTATTGCCAAAAAAACTGCACCACTAGTTCTGAATGGACAAACATTTCTTCTGCTGAGGTTTCTCCCTCCCAGTCTGAATCACACTCAAAATATTTATGGTTACTCTTGTTATAGCAAAACTGCTCTCACATCCACTTCCCCCAGAGTAAAATCTCAATTTTAAAGGACTCCTCAGTAATTCTGAAAGTGTGTGATGCAAATTATCTTAGGCAGCTGGAGAACTAAAGATTGTGAGAATGAAAGTTCATACTGGTTGCAAGGATCAATAACAATCTCAAGTGGAGTTGTTCTAAGGGACATCATGAGTAACAGATATTTTACTCCTTTGGCTCACTAGTCTTGACATCTGTGAAGTTCTTTGCAACCTGCTGGAAGTTCCCATTCTGTTTTCTGTCCTGTTCCTATGGTCCAAATGTTTGTATCCCCTCAAAATTCATATATTGAAGCCCTAACCCCCAGTGTGATGGTATTTAGAGATGGGGCCTTTGGGAGATAATTAGGCCATGAGGATCTCAGGATGGGACTAAAGCCCTTATAAGAGGAGGAAGAGACATGAGATCTCTCTCTCCCATTCTTGATCTCGCTCTTTCTCTCCCGTGTGAAGACACAGAAAGAAAGCAGCTGTCTGGAAACCAGTAATCAGGCCCTCACCAGACATCGAACCTGCCAACACCTTGATCTTGGAATTCCCAGTCTCCAGGACTGTGAGAAATAAATGTTTGTTATGCTTCCTTTCTGCCTGTGAAGGTTTGCTAAAAATGAACTGACAAAAGGCAGATTAATAGAGGAAAAGGGCATGCAAAATGTATTTAACATGCACAGGAGAAAATCACAGGAGTATGATTACCCAATAACCCAGTGAGGTCCAGATGCTTATATACCCTTCCTCACAGGGGAAGGGAACATGGAGGTATACGAGTGAGTGATTTTCAGGTGGAATGAATGAGCCCAAAAAACAATGGCCTGGGACAGAGGGAGTTGATGAGAAGGCAGAAGTGGAACACCACTGTGAACAAAGGTTGTCTTATTATGTAGATAAATCCTCCCAGATAACCTCCCAGAGTTGCCCTCAGAAGAACAGATAAAAAGTATGTCTGGTCCCGGTGACAACACCTAGTCTCCTCTGTGGTGGTTAATCTTTTCTGGTTATTTAAGGAGATTCCTAAGGAGAAGGTCTTACAACAATTGCTTTTCTTTTGGAAAGAAGCTTTCTTAGATAAGAAAATTCCAGAGAGGACCCTTTCTAGCGCTTTGGGAAAGAAAGAGGACCAGGGAGACAAGGTCAGAGAGAGAACTTGGTTCTGAGGCATATTTCTAAGTCCTTTCAATTTTCTTTAATCAAAGCACTCAGCATGACAAAGCACCATATTTTGAGGCATGATTTTCTGTTCCCCAACAGTTGTTTAAGCCACTCAGTTTATAGTATTTCATTATAGCAGCCCAAACTGACTAAGATGCCTGTCTAGGCCACTCTGAATACCAGTCACTACAGCCTGAAGATAAGCAAAGTGTTCTCTTCCTTTTCTCAAATCTCACATTTTATTCACCCAACTCCTACCACATTACTCTTTGTTTCGTGTTTTTTGTGTATGTACAGTTCTTTCCTGAGTTATTTCAGGCTATCCATACTCCTTTACAAACTTCCTAAAGCCTTGCACAAATTGTTGCTTTAAAACCACCTACACTTAGTATATTAAAATAATGATAGCATTTATTTTGCCCAATAATTTGCCATTTGAGCAGGAATTGGTGGGTACTTATGCTTTCTGAGCCTCAGTTTCTTCATCTTAGAAATAGGATAATAATAGTACCTCACAGGTTTTAGAAAGAGTCAATATGTGAAAAGAGCTTGGACCAGCCCTTGGGCCATGGCAAGCAGTCAGCAAGACTTAGCTTTTATTATCCACCCAAGATCATGCAATGTCCCAACTATATCAATGAAGACGACAGCTTGTCTTCTGAGGGCCACTATTCCAATGTTCTTAGCTCAGCCTGCATATTACATCCACATTAGAGTCAATATTTTTAAAAAGCTGCCCTGAGCAATTTTAATATCAGGTAGGGGCTGACAACCACTGCGTTACATACTGTCCTCAATTATCTCAAAGGATATACATATATTTTGCAAATCAAGTATGATTGGAAAACTTTGTGCATAAATGATATTAATCACTTATCAAGGCCTTATTCTTTTATAAGGGGTATAAGTTGCTCAAATCTATTGAACTTGGTGTCAGCTGAGGTCTTTTAAAAGTTAAAGATTGGGATCATCTGAAGGCTTGCTAACTCATCTGTCTGGTGGTTGATACTGGCTATTGGCTGGAACCTTAGCTTTAACTATTGGCCAGAACAACTACATGTGGCATGGACTTCCTCACAATATGGCAGCAAGGTTCCAAAGGTGAGGAGAGAGAGAGAACAGGGCAGAAGCTGTACCACCTGTTATGACCTAGCCTCTTAAGTCACTGCTTCTAACACATTTTATTGGTTAGAAGTCACTAAAACACAAAATTAGGTATGAACAACAGGAAAGACATACCATACTTCTTGCCTAGGAAGATATATCACACAGATGTTAGTTTTCTCTAAATTAATTCATAAATTTAGCACAATCCCAATAAAACTTCCATAAGGTATTTTACTGGAGCTAGAATTATTTAAAGTTTACCTAGAAGAATAAACAAGAAAATATAGCAAGGAAAATTCTAACAGAATAATGAAGAGGAGATGGTCTTGTCAGGCTTCAAATATACTACAAATTTTTGATAATTAAAATAGTTTGGTACAGGTGCATAATTAGAAGATAGGCCAATTAGGAAAAAAAAATAGTATATAGAAATGTGTGTCTAGTGGCAATATCTCAATCAGTAAGGAAAAGATGGACTTTCTAATAAATGTTTTTGGGATACTGGGAAGCCACATAGAAATTATTAAAATTGGATCCATTTCTCTCACCAATATGAAAAGATGCTGCATCTTGTTCATAAGAGAAATACAAATCAAAATTATACTGACATATTTTTAATCTATGAAATTGGCAAATATCCACATATTAGTCAACTTTCTCTATTGGTATTCTCAGATATTACTCATATACACCATTTGCCTATGGGGGGGAATTTGGCAATATCTAGCAAAGCTGAACATACATTTACCTTTTGGCCCAACTATACCACTTCTAGGAATCTCCCAAAGCTAAACTGGTAAAAATACAAATAGCACAAAGCTATTCACTGCAGCACCATTTATAACAGCAAAAGACTAGAAATAATCCAAATGCACATCAAAAGGGGAAAGGTTGAATAAACTGTGCTATAGCTGCACTGATGTACCATGCTGCTATAAAAAGAAATGAGGACTACCTCTATATACTATTATGGAATTGTCTCCAGGATATATTTCAGTGAAAAAAGCAGGACAGAGAAAATTGTATACACTATTCTCCTGCTTACCAAAGGAAGGGCTTTGAAAATGTATGGTTATGTTTAAAATAAATAAAAGAATAAACTATAAACAAGCTACCTTTGGGAGAGCAATGAAATATAATGGAGAGGACAGGGTATAGAAGCTAGATTTCTTTGCATATACCTTTTTCCTGTCAATTTGACTTTGAAACCATGTATATATCTCTCATAATTATAAAGCAAAATTAAAATTTTTAAATCTCTAAAAGACAAAATGAAAATGAAACACATGATCCTGTGCAGAGAAGTGACTTTAAAACACAGCAATTTGACTGTACATCCCCAGTGAGATACTTAAATGACAAAAAGAATTGGGGTTCAGGGGAAAGAAGAAAAATTATAAACTGTTTTCACCAATCATATTATTTATGGTCAGGCAGAAATTGTTATTCTGAGATTATTGTGTATGAATCTTGTATAAAACAAATGAGTAATTGTTAGTAACATTGAGAGGTAGGATTTTCAACATAGAAAAAAGAAAATACAAGATGAAAGATCAATGAAATTGAATAACAAATCTGTAGTCTTAAATTTGAAGTACCAGTATGAAGATTATAAACAGAATGAATGTATACATACAGTCATGTGTCACTTAACAATGAGAATACATTCTGAGAAATGTATTCCCAATACATTTTTTGGTTGTGTGGATATCAGAGTCTACTTGCACAAACCCAGATGGCACAGCATACTGCACACCTAGGCTACAAAGCTGTATGGCACGTTACTGTACTGAATATTGCAGGCAATTATAGCACAATGGTACGTATTCATGTATCTAACCATATCTAAACATAGAAATGGTACAATAAAAACACAGTATTATCTTATGGGACCACCAACGTATATGCAGTTTGTCACTGATCAAAACATCATTATGCCGCGCATGACTGTATTTCTTAGCTCTGTACGCTAAATGATCAGTGATTAAACCAGTAGAAATGAGCACCTCACTGCCAGGACTACAGGGTGCATGTGTGTGGGATACATATATTCCATATAATACCATTTCCGAAAAAGCAAACAAAAATCTTTGGAAAAATGTCTGATTCCAGGTCTAAGGAAGAAATGTACAAGATAAACCTGAACTATCTTGTTACCAGAAAGCAAAGAACTTATCAAAGAAAACATAAATACTGGCCGGAAACAGTGGCTCACGTCTGTAATCCCAGCACTTTGGGAAGCCAAGGGGAGAGGACCACTTGAGGCCAGGAGTTCAAGACCAGCCTGGGCAACAAAGTGAGACCCCCCTCTCTGCAAAAAGTTTTTTTTTTTTCTTTGAGACAGAGTCTCACTCTGTTGCCCGGGCTAGAGTGAGTGCCGTGGCATCAGCTTAGCTCACAGCAACCTCAAACTCCTGGGCTCAACCAATCCTTCTGCCTCAGCCTCCCTAGTAGCTGGGACTACAGGCATGTGCCACCATGCCTGGCTCATTTTTTTCTATATATATCTTTAGTTGGCCAATTAATTTCTTTCTTTCTATTTATAGTAGAGACGGGGTCTCGCTCTTGCTCAGGCTGGTTTCGAACTCCTGACCTTGAGCGATCC